>OZ038496.1:5711697-5751697 GCA_964036315.1 Acanthosepion esculentum
AGGCTGAGAAAGAAAGAAGAAAGAAAAAGAAATAGGCTGAGAAAGAAAGAAAGAAAGAAAGAGAAAGAAAGAAAGAAAAAGAAATAGGCTGAGATAGAAAGAAAGAAAGAGAAAGAAAGAAAAAGAAATAGGCTGAGATAGAAAGAAAGAAAGAGAAAGAAAGAAAGAAAAAGAAATAGGCTGAGATAGAAAGAAAGAAAGAGAAAGAAAGAAAGAAAGAAAAAGAAATAGGCTGAGATAGAAAGAAAGAAAGAGAAAGAAAGAAAGAAAAAGAAATAGGCTGAGATAGAAAGAAAGAAAGAAAGAAAGAAAGGAAAAAAGAAATAGGCTGAGATAAACAGATATATAGATAGATAAATAATGAAGAGACTTACATAGATAATGAAGGCTTACATCAATAGACAGACAGATAATAAAGAAACATAGATAGATAGGTAGATAGATAATCAGACGCACGAGTGTTTATGTATATCAATGCTTGTTTTTTATTCCTGGGTGCAATTAACATTTTCAGGCAAGATAGGATGCAATGATTTAATTACAAAATAAAGAAAAAAAATCAACAAAGAAAGGAAGATTCACAATTTTTAACTGATGTTCACAGTTGCAGAAAGTTTAATGCGAAATCAATATTTCCGCCCGCCAACATGACTCGTACCGACAAAGTAATGAGATTTGATTCCACTGAATTATGGATTGACCAAACGCATGTACTGCAAAATCAAATAAAAAAAAATAGAAGCCAAGAAAAATTCAACATCAAACTGTGAAATCTTTGGAACAGGCTTGCGTTTTCGTGATACTATCCGCCGCCACCACAAAAGAAAAAAAAAATATCAAAAATCCCATCAAAACTCACAAATATTAAATGAAATTTCAATTTGAATCATGCAAGAGGCGGGAAAACGCCGGACATATTGAAAAAATTTGAACATCAACGATATGAATAATAAAAGGAAACTGATGACGAAATTTCTCTTGAAGTTTTAACCTAACAATGCAATTAAACTTTTTGTTAATGCCCATTTATTTTTTATTACTGCTTAGAAATTACAGACTATCTTTTTTAAGATTAAAATATCGTTGATGCAGTGTTGCCGTCCGCAGATTGATTAATATTATGTTACTGAAATCTGTATTGAAATATGATTTTGCAGACAAATCTCATTGTTTTCTGGAATTCTGATTGGAAATATTTTTGTACAAATGTTTCAGACTAAATTGATGTGGTTTTATACATTACGTTTTTAGTTACTCCATTCACCAAACTCTCTTGAGCATAGGTTGTATACGGTAGGTTTTAAAAACGGCTTAATATTTTAAAAATATAATATTATTTTCTTAATATTTCTTTTGATTTTCTTTTTCTTAGTCAAGCAAAATATCAAAAACTAATAGTATTGATCTACTTTTAATGAATCTGTGAACAAACTGGATAGGAAGAATAAAGTCCATTCTTCTCAAGGGGTCAGTACAAGGCCATTAGAAACATTTTGGTTCTGTCATTAAGAAATCCTTAATATCTCCGATAAGAACATTAAAAAAAAGTTCGTTTCGGAACCGGGTATTATAAGCTGAAGGCATACCATTCCATCATTATTATCAGAAGAAAGTCTTGGAATGAATTATAGTCTATCAGAATAGTTTCTAGACTCTAAAAGACATTACTAGTCTAAATGAAGCTTATCTACCCGGTAACCTGGGGTATATAGATTGTTTGTAAGGCTGACAAAGAACTTTTTTCTAAATGAAATCTTTTGTCGCTTAATAACCAACTGAGCATTGCAAAGTAAATATCTACAGTTGTGAGCAGAGCAAATGATTCACTCAATTAAAAAAAATCGTTTTGTTTCATTTTTACTAAGAATTGTTTTTATTTGACACTGTCACTTTAGGAGTTGATTTTTTGGTCATTCAAGGTTCTAATTCAAGTTGACGCATTCACGTAGACTGAGTACAAAGGGACAGAGAGAAATGAGCGGATTGCGATACTGAAAAGAAAGCAGTCAAAGATTATGAGACATTCAAATAAATATAGAATATATATATATATATAAATTTATTAACGGAAGAAAAAATAAATTGTACAAAATAAATTTAGTTATATATTTAGGAACATTAAAAGTTGTAATCCGTATTTAGTATAGCGTCTATTGGCAAGGAAAACAGCCTCAAAATGACGCGAGAATACAGCATACAAATTGTTTCGTCAGGAATATCCAGCCATTCCTCTTGACAGTAAACGCAAAGTTCTTGGATTTCTGTTGTATACCAGATTGTTTAACTAGATGCATATAGGTTCGGTGATATTAATGTCAAGGCATTGTTTAGACCAATTTTGTAATACTGCAATGTTTTCAGCAGTGAGAAATTTCTTTGTTACACGTACTGTATGAGAAAGTTATATTAGATTATTTGAAATTCTGCTGTATGTAGTATAGGCTAGATTTTAGCAAAGAGTTATTAAGTAGTTCTTAATCATTTGTATGAACTATGCGTTCAGGTGTGTACTTCCCATCGTACTGTGTTCATGTGAATATTAGAAGTTACATTACAATGTTGTATGGCCTGAGATGCCAATCTGCAAAGTACACTATTGAATATATAGAACTTCTTAGCAACAGTTTAACAACTTTTCTTTTCACACAGGTGGCATCACATTTTGTTTGCTCGCCACTATATATAAAAGATATTTTGGTCTGAATTTCATATTATGATCAGTAGATTCTTGAAAGTTGTCAATGCGACAATTACTTTAAAACATATCGAAAGCTTATAACTTGAACTGTCAACTCTGTTTAAGACCCATTGAAAAGGGACATAGTTGTAGTTGGAAAAAGCCATTTGCGTTATGGGCCTACGAATATTTTTCAAAACATTATGTATATACACACACACACACACACACACACACACATATATATATATATATATATATATATATATATATATATATAGTTAAACCTAGAGAGCCAGACAAACCTACCAAGGTTTCACCTAAGCGGATCGTTAGGGAGCCAGCCTTCCCTGACGATACGCTTAGGTGAAACCTTGGTAGGTTTGTCTGACTCTCTAGGTTTAACTAGGTGTGCTCTACTTACTGTATTGAGTACTTTATTTAGTTAGTTGCGTACTCGTATCGTGTTTCTTTCTTCTTTGGCCCTTGGACCTGCATACTGAACGATTGTTTTCGACAGGCGTTCATGTTCTCGGCTCTTTCTTTTTTTAATACCATTTTTTCATTTCGATATTGATTTGATTTTTTGCAAATCAAGAAACCGAAGGTTTTCCGAAACGAGTGTAGTTACTTATACTTATAAGATTACTACTACTACTACTAATAATATTATATATATACATATATATATATATATATATATATATATATATATATATATATATATATATATGCCGTGCGTGTGTGTGCGTGTGTGTGCGCGTAGAGGAATATGCGATTTAACATGTGTGTGTAGAGGAATATTGGAAAGAGCTGTTTTCAATTCTTCTTGCTATCTGTCCAATCATGAAATGTATAAACAAATAACTAATTACTAAACATTACAAATATTTAAAGAGATGTCTGTAATCATACGTTTAAATCATTCTCTTTTATCTCCGTTAGCCGCCCAAGTGCGAATCATTAGAAATCTAACCTTCCTCTTCATCATACTTGGAAGATTCCAATGAATAATCAGGTGTACAGAAACAAATACGTTTTTAAATTTTTTATATGTCGATTTCTTAAAAAGTTATTATCGATTTACATTTTATTTTATTGAAACAATGATGAAATCACGATACGAATCAAAGTTTATATTTCTGAAGATTGTATATAGTCTTTGGCTGGAGCTGATCCAGTCAAGATTCTTCTAGAAGAAATAGCCAATTTTGATATCTCACTAACCAAATTCTGTCATTTTCTTTGTCGAGAGGGTTAAAGGCTTTAGAGATCATTGGTAAGGAAGCATGAAGTTGGTCCAATTACATCTTGCCTGTCATAAAAAGGCGAGAGAGATGGATAAAAGGTAGGAAGGGTCATGATAGGAGGGTAGGCGCCAAATTAAGGAACTGAGAGAGAAGATACAGGTGAGTCGGTTGGCAAGAGGCTTGAAGGCAATGCATTTGCGATTAGTGTCTTCTATCAAGTTAGGAGAAAGTTCCGGTCATTTAGACTCGGCTTCTTTTCCAGGGAACACCTTGCTCATTATTTTGAGAAGAATCTGATCCTTTAAACATTAGGTTTACATATGTCATTTGCTTACTTCAGTCACAGCTGGGGCAATTATCTATCTGTCTGTCTATGTATGCCATTTTATTCACATCTATATATCTATATATTTAGCTCATTTCTTTCATATCTATCTATCTATCTATCTATCTATCTATCTCATTTTGTTAATAATCTATGGATATCTTTTTATTTATATCTATCTATCTATCTATCTCAGTCTGTTCATTATCTATGTATATCGTTTTATTAATGTATATCTATCTATCTATCTATCTGAATCTGTTCATATCTATCTATATATTTATCTATCTATCTATCTATCTCATTTTGTTCATTATCTATGTATATCGTTTTATTAATATCTATCTATCTATCTATCTATCTATCTATCTCACTTTTTTCACTATCAATGTATATCGTTTTATTAATATCTATCTATCTATCTATCTATCTATCTATCTATCTATCTATCTATCTATCTTGATGTTAAATTTCATGAAAATATTGCCACAGACTTTGATATAACTTCTAATGGAGGTGGTCGCATTTGCTTAAGTAGGCCAAGCTCAAAAACACAGAGTGAAGTTAATTACCTAATAACTACTGCAAAGGTAGCGAAACATTGCTACATATATGCCAGCCACTGTACTACCCTAGCAAGGCTAAAAAGCCACATCCACGCTGCCTATATTTAAGGATGGATTAAGCGATGACATTGCTAGATATAGAGTCAGAGCCATAATCTTTATCACTCTGTACATGATATATATATATATATATAAAATGAAATGAAGAGGTTATAATGGTTCCAACGAGAGAAAAGTGTGTATATTAAAAAGAAGAGAGGTACCGCAAACTTTTTGGGTTGTAATGTGGTTTTTTTTTTTAAAATATTATTCTTTATTTTTCATAGTTTTACAACACGTGTTTCTGGTCTTACGACCGTCTTCAGGTAAATGGTGGAGATTTCCACATATTATTAAAAATAATTATTAAAAATAAATTAAGTTAAATCTTCTCTATATGAGACATTCTCTGTTTTTGTGTTGGTCATTCCAATGTCTTTCTTTAAATGGTAGTGAAGAGTTCTGAGCGAAGGGTCATAAAACAATTAAGGTTGGTTTGAGAAGTGATGAATCGGGTTGTCTTATCTTTTAATGTTTTAATAACCCCTGTGTGTTCTTAGATCCCTTAGATCTATTTCCGTTTTCGTGTGTTCCTGTCAGCATGCGTGTATATATGTGTGTGTACATTCCCCCTGAATACATACACTGTCTCACTACGAAGAATTAGTAAACATACACATACACACACACACACAAACATACACACATACACACGCACACACGTACATTGTCCTACCACAAGGAATCTGTACAAACGCACACACACTCACACACAAACACACACATTTTTCCCAAGTTACATGGAACCAGCACGCACACACACACATACACATACATACGCATATACATACACACGTATTTCCTAAGTTGTGTGGGGTTTGTGTGAGTAGCTCTCCTGCTTTCGCCAATATGCGTGCATATACATGCATACATATACACACACATACATATATATATATATATATATATATATATATATATATATATATATATATATATATATATATATATATATATATATATATGATGGACTCTCCCGTCGAACTCGACGTATGAGGGTTAGACAGATCAGTTCCCAGAAACTGAAAGCCCGACACCCACACAGGATTTGATTATAGTGGTGAAGGCTTTGTGCAGGGCCATCCACACTTTTTGGAGGGACGAATACAGGGACCTGGTGCAACGGATGCCACAAGGTCCCCAAACGACACTCCGCAGGTTTTGAATTCAGAGTTGTCCTTCTCCTAGACCAGTTGCCATTCAAGGCTATAGAACCCAGTCTGTCCTGCTATTTACCCATAGTTGGAGGGAGAAGAAGAGGATTCACACCTTTCCCAAGGGTATTAGCACGTAAGTGAATGTAATGGATTCGACTGGAATTCGAACTCGACTCTCCGATTCCTCAATCCAAGCCGTTATCCATTACTCCATCGTGCCTCCTATATATACATATATACATACACACACATACACACATATGCGTACATATATACATTTTCGTGTTCCACAGATACGCGCATGTGAGCTTGCGTGCATGTATTAGAGCGGTTTGATCACAGTATTTGGTCATTATGTGTGCATGCTGTGTGCTTTTGTGTGTGGGGTCATGATCTATTTAGTTCCGGTTTGAATTTATTTATGAAGTTTTTTTCTTGTATTTGTAGGTAGGAATAATTGTCTGTTTGGTATATCGGCATGATATTAAATTTACCCTGGTTACATTCAAAGATATGTTGTGAAACAAAAAAAAAAAATATATATATATATATATATATGTTAAAACATATATTTTTAAATATGATAGACAAAGAATGTCTGTTATGTTTGATCATGAACCTTTATAAGCTTTGTATACTTGCTTTAATTTCGGGAGAAAATAAAAACAAAATCTGTCTAATATTTTAATATTTTTTTACTATGTTTTTCCTTCATAAGCCATCAATAGCCATTTTCAGAGTGGTTATATGGGCATTTAAACAAAGATATTCGTCATCGTAGATGATATTCTTGGATGTTGATATAGAAGATTGATAATCGACGATAACGCTCGCGCAATAGCAGAGGTAGGTCGTAAATTCCCGAGACGGTTCTATGAAAGATCGAAATATTAACAACAGAACCGTATATCTAGAAGCAATAGATAGATAGCTGTATATATATATATATATATATATATATATATATATATATATATATATATATATATATATATATATATATATATATATAGGTACGGAAAGGAATAGAAAGAGAGAATAGGAGATGAAGAGAGAAGTGAAATCGGCCTCGTTTTTGTTATTTCAACGTCAAATACGTCTAACTTTAAATCTTCGGTTGACAATTATTATATTTTCATTAAAAAGTCAATTTGTTATGCTTTTGCTCAATATGGCTTTTGATCTGCACATAGGCAGGATAAAGTTGATAGTTTCGATTATCTTGAAGCAATCAGCGATTGGTTTATCGTCTATGGCACATAAATCCTTATTTGTTTCTAGACGATGGCATCTACTGTGATAATCGTTTGGCTTTTTTTTATTATAGTTTCATCTTTTTATGTATCTCAACAGCAAGAGGAAACGCCCTGCAAGTGGGCTCACAGCCAAGTTTTAATTGAACCATAAACAACCAATGATGTTTGAATGCTTACCATCCACTGATGACCGTCCTGGGTATGACGATAAACTACGTCCGCGTCCTGGGTAAGACGATAAACTACGTCCGACAGCAAGGCCTCTGGTCAAGAGGTTTTGAGGAGTGTGGAACCAGTAATTAATTGCTAGTGTTCCCAGGTCCACCCTGACCCGGGCTGGGATCCCAGCTATGAGCAAATAGTTAACCCCGAAACTGAGGTAAAAAGCATTATAAAAGTGTAAAAATAGGTTTTAATACCAGAAATACTTTGTAAATATTATTACCAGAAATAAATTTTTGAAGGAAAAAAAAAACTATTACCAGTAATACATTTTTGAAACAAATATTACCAGCAATAGATGTTTTAAAATAATATTACCGGCTATACATTTTGGGGGGAAAATATTACCAGAAATAGATATTTTGACAAAACAAAATATTAGCAGGAAAAAAAATGTTGTCGGCATTAAATAAGCCATTGAGGTTGATATGCCGTAAAACAAAATAAAACAAACCAATCTAAACCAAAGAATACATATTCTATTCATACGAATCGATCTTAAAACTGTTGTCGGCATTAAATAACCCATTGAGGTTGATATGCCGTAAAACAAAATAAACCAAACTAATCTAAACCAAAGAATACATATTCTATTCATACGAATCTATCTTAAAAATGTTGTCGGCATTAAATAACCCATTGAGGTTGATATGCCGTAAAACAAAATAAACCAAACCAATCTAAACCAAAGAATACATATTCTATTCATACGAATCTATCTTTAAAATGTTGTCGGCATTAAATAACCCATTGAGGTTGATATGCCGTAAAACAAAATAAACCAAATCAATCTAAACCAAAGAATACATATTCTATTCATACGAATCTATCCTAAAAATGTTGTCGGCATTAAATATCTCAGTGAGGTTGATATGCCGTAACACACATCAAACCAAACCAAAGCATTCACTGATGAATGACCCAATAGCGTGCCGGATATATGTCTCAGGTAATTAGTGAAAAACAACCATTAAACATTTATATTTGAAATTCTGTCGGAAAGGATATTTTTGTTTAGAAATTAAACATATTTACATGTTAAAAATAAGTCAAAATAACGGCTAAAGTACGTAAAAATGGAAGGTGTAAAAAATAATTGCGTCTCGAGAAAAAGATTATTTACGTGTTGACGTTTTGTTTCTTGTCATGTTCCTTTTCAAAACATTCATATTTACAAATTTTTGTTGCTGGAGTTCCTTAATTATCTCGTGCTGGGCATGACGATAAACTAACGCGAAAATCTATGTCCAGCAGCAAGGCCTCTGATTAGGAGGTTTTGAGGAGCGTGTAACCACCTCTTAATTGCTGGTTTTCCCAGGTCTACCCTGACTCGAGGTGGTAGCGCATGTTAGGGTCCCAGCTATGGGCAAATAGTTAACCCCACAACCTGACTCAAAACACTATGAAAGTGTAAACATTTTAATACTAGAAATATTTTTTTAAAATTAATATCAGCAATAAATATTTGAAAAAAGAAAATATTACCAGAAATAAAAATCTTGTCAATATTAAATAACCCATTGAGGTTAATATGTAACAAATCAAAACAAACCAAACTATACATTTTGAAAAAAAAATATTACCAGCTATACATTTTTGAAAAAAAAAGGAAATTTTGTCGGTATTAAGTAACCCATTGTGGTTGATATGCCGTAAAACAAAACAAAACAAACCAAAACTTGATTTACATATTTTTATATAATGATGAGTATAATTTTCTTCCATATCGGTGATGTTGTGACAATATCTTCGATTGTTAGTTATGTGGCTGTAGATTCATAAATCTACCGCCAACCTCATTTTAGGACTAGTGATTGTCGTAGTAGCTCCCAATGGTTTTTGGAAACCGCTGTCGTTGTTCAGGCGTGGGTCGTCGAGGTTTATTTCCACGGCCTTCTTATAGCCAATGTACTAAATTTGGCCTTTCTTAGTCTCTTGCTAAAAATCAAATTCGATATCTTTTCGCCTAGAGAGAAGTTTCACCTCTTGATGTGAGATAGTACATCACAAATAATATGAACTGACTACTTAAGTCTGCAAGTTCACTAGAGTAAATTGGCCTATATATATATGGGATAATGATTCATTATATATCAAGAAAAGTTTTGAAAAAAAGATGTATGATAGTTTGGAAACAAGTTTTTGTGATACGTTTCATCCGTTAAAACTTTCTCAGACTCAGATACTTTAAGTTGTTGTGACGCGAAGCATACATACATGCACACACACACACACATATATATATATATTATAAATTAACTGATTTAAAATATGTTTTTCGCTACACAGTAATAAACATGCTTCAAAAACTGAAGCTAAAACTTAATATTTAATTATATAATTAAATTAAAAGCATTAGTTCTGTTAATTATATAATTAAATTTTTAAGTTTTTAGCTTCAGTTTTTGAAACATGGTTATTACTGTGTAGCGAAAAAAACATATTTTAAATCAGCTAATTTATAATATTAATGCTCTGTAATTTTACATTGAGCACTATTTTGTAACAATAAAAAAATATCAATAAGAACACTGGATTATATATCTTACTGTTCTTTCTTTTTATTTATATATACATATATATATACATATATATATGCATGTATATATATATATATATACATATATATATATATATATATATATATATATATGTGTGTGTGTGTGTGTATGTGTGTGTGTGTGCGCGTGCGTGCGTGCGTGCTTGTGTGTGTGTGTGTATTAGACAGGTCTATTTAAATAATTTAGACAAATTTTGTCTACATATTTTTAATAGGTTCCTTTTATAACTACGGACAAGATTCTTCGTCCGCTTATTAAAGCAAGAAGGGAAATTACCATGTTCATGCATATTCATTATATCTTGCAACGTTTTGTTGAACAGACCCTCCAGGAAGATTTAATAATTGGCACGTCAATGGTTATAAAATTCAAGTCCACCGTTGTTGCATTTTTCTTCCTACGGGACCCCTTACCCGTTGAAAACCAGCATCTTTATAGTCTGCAGATAATGACAAACAGCTGAAAAACACATAAGGAAAAACAGAGTGGGTAACACCTCTCACTCACATAAAATGAGAAAAAACAAACAAGATTGTACAATGACCTTGTTTTTGGCGTATCGGTTTCTATTGGAAAGGTTTTAGCAGTCGTCTCATCTCCGGTTATAAACTTTCTTGAGGTAATCGGTCTCATTCTTAGTAAATTCAACAAAGACCTATTTAACTTGAATAAGATATTCATTCTGTCTTTCCTAACAACAACCACAAGATAGATTTTGCCGACATATATTCCATGACCAAATCCTTGTATAAATCTCAGAAATACCCATTTAATTCTCACACTGTCAATCGCTGATTTTCTTTCACGTTGACTAAATATAATTGAGATTTATATTAAGACGGTTGCCAAATAACACAATAGCAGACGAGTAAGATTGCAATCATATCATAGATACCAGGTCCAACTTGTAACTCTGTTTCCATAGCAAACGTTCAGACGAGCTACATTCTGTATTCCACTAGTTCAGACCATTAGAGCTGAGATATACCATGGCACATGTAGAGGGTTGAATCATCCTTCTCTTCTTCGTATTTTATTGGTAGAAAGACAGATACTTCCCAAGAACCCTTGCTTTCTAGAACAGTCGAGCCCATCCTTATCCGAAGAATAAAATCTCGGGTCAACCGTTATATGTCCTACATATCCCCATAATATGCAATTATTCTTACGTTTATGCAACAACCGTAGTCAGTAATACTCTACCTTGAGTGGCTCTTAGGTTGTGTATTAGGTAAATATTTAGTATAAAAGACGAATTGGAAACGTTAGTAGCAGACAAGTACTAAAATGTAACTACAGGTTGATTGTAAATTAACTCTCTATTTTATGTGTGAGTTGCCAGCCAGGAGTCCTGACTTCCCACCCTGTGACTTTTTTCCTTTGGGGTTGGTTAACGGAGCAAGTCTACCAAACCAAGACTTTGGAAGAACTTGAAGGGCGAATACAAGAAGTTTTGTCTTCCATACCACAAGAGCGGCTTACCTCGAGGCGGTGTAATGGTTAGCAAACTTGCCTCGCTGGAACAATTACGACTGAGTAGTGAGTTCGATCCTCACTGGGCGCCCCATACTTTCGGCCTTGTGCCACATCTAATCTACGCTTGGAAAATCACTATTGGGCACCTCGAGGTGGTGTAATGGTTAGCAAGCTTGCCTCGCTAGAACAATTAACACTGAATAGTGAGTTCGATCCTTACTGGGTGCCCCATACTTCTGGCCTTGTACCACATCTAATCTACGCTTGGAAAATCACTATTGGACACATTGAGGAGTGTGATGGTTAGCAAGTTTGTCTCACTAGAACAATTACGACTGAATAGTGAATTCGATCCTCACTGGGCGCTCCATACTTTCGGCCTTGTGCTACGCCTGGAATATCACTAACACAAGAGAAGCTCAAGAAGCTGGTAGCGAAATCTGGTGCCCATATCTAATTTTAAATAAATTATAAGTTTTTAAAAATAGAGTGTTGCTTTTCAGTCTACCTGTATTCGGGGAGTTTTGAACGAAAATGGTACCTAGAAATCCGAAATAACTTTAGAATTTCAAATGATGCTTTCAAGACACTAAGCTAAATGGAATTTTAAAAAATGGGAAGAATTCGCTAGAAAGGAAGTAAAGGAAGCTGAATTGTTATGCAATATCTATTCTGCTATATGGCAGTGAGTGCTGGACAGTTTCCTCACAGATCAAACGAAAAACTGAGGCAACAGAAAAAATGTAGTTCTACAGAAGGATGATGGGAACAACATAGACGGATCACCTAGACAACGAGGAAGATCTAAGGAAAATAAGAACAAAAATGACTCTTGTACTTGGTATAAGAAAGAGAGAAATTTCTGGGAGACATAACGAGGAAAGGTGGCTTGGAGTATCTGATACGTATACGTATACGATATATTGAGGGCATGTGGAGCTGAAGAAAACGGCGAGTTACCTACCTAATGAGCTGGCGTAAATGAATTTCATAACTGGAATTGGAAGACAAACATTGCTTAGAGTTATAAAGGATCATTTAATGTATCATGTCCTGAAATGATATACAGCTTTATCAATATGATATCTATATCTGCATTCACTGTCGGCTAACAAAATGTTTAACATTGTGAAAGTTAGTACCAGCTTTGACCTGTTTGTTCGTTGCTCGTATATAGTCTGATGAAATTTACAAATTCTTCGACCATTTTCGACAGTATTAACAATTATCTGCGTGTGAAATTTAGATGCCGGCGTATGCCGCAATAAAGTTCAATGTAGTGAAAGATTTCAGTGCACGCTGTTATGCCACAGAGATACACCTGTGTTAATTCTGCTCAGTTACAACCGTTTGAGAGAGAGAGAGAGAGAGAGAGCTCAGAATGTGTACTTTGTAAAGCTGGTAGCCATTTCAGAGAACTGCTGCGCATTTTGGACGTGACATGTCAGTCGTGCTTCGATGTTGTCGGGTAAGTGAACAGACTTACACCACATTCTAGACAGCCACGAAGTCCAGGCGATCGCCAAGGTCGACTTATTTTAAAGTCAGAATTGGAAAATCGGAAGGCTTCCACAACAGAGATCTAAGCAAATGGCTTCAAGGCTAACAACCCGTATTATTTGAAATCTTTACTCGCAGCAGGTCTAAGTACGTGTGCCATTTTTAAACCGCTTCGTGGTTGGTTTGAGACCATTTCAGTACCCTTTATAAACGTTCAAAACAATTTTATACGAAACTATTGTAGGTTATTTGTATTTAATATTAACGTATAAATATTTTACAATTTATTTTTTTTTATTTGACCTTTTGTCCGAATCTTGATTTTTAGATTTTAATTTTTCATTTGTTTTTCTAATTCTGGGATTATTTTTGTGTCGTAAGTCATTTCCCATTTTATTATAACCAAAAGAAATTAATTTTGAGCAATTATCTGATAAACGTTTGCATCCCACGAGAAACGATCGAATCGTTAAAAGAAACAATCACTCCCCCTTTTATCGTATCAAAGGCCGGAAACCATGAAACCTGCATTCGATCAATAAAAAAAAAAACACTGACAGAGAATTCTCATCCCTCCAAAAATACTATTAGCATAATTTATAACCCAGCCATAATTTACCGGCTACTTTGTGCTCAGACGAATAATACTTTTTTTTGTACAACAAGTACTAATATTTGGATTAGTAACACTAATACACTAACACTGAATGTGAATATAGAAAGACGAGATACACGCCCGTAATAAACAAAATATTTAATAAGGTAAATAAAACTTACATTCACATATTAAAAAGATTTGCACATGTCCCAAAACAAATGATTGTTCACACAGTTCAAATTTCGAGTACGTTTGACTGAAAAAGGCGAACAAAGAAATATACCTAGCCTTATGGCCCTTGACCGTCCGTAGCTAAGTGCATCAAAATTACTTTTTTCTCTACGTTAGGCTGTGAACATTTTGTCCATTTTCCATGTGAGTGGAGGCTCTGGTGGTTAGGAAGGTATTAACCGTTCACCAAACGGAAGGAAAGACAAAAGGGTAGAAGAGTTCTCCTCTCTAAATGGACTGAACTCCCATACGTTCAACCCAAGGAAACCAGCTGTTGTCTCCCTACAATACATTGAACATACTCGGTTGATAAAGATCAAACAATAAAGATGAACTCTTATCCAAGTGAGACTTAAATTATTCATTGTATTATTTAAGCCCAAGGAAAAAGAAGTCCAAAACCACACTTAGATTCGATTAGGAATAGACATATACATTCTCCTTATTTCGCCATTGTTTGAAATACGATCATTGGTTTAATTAACGTTGCTCCAAAAATCTGTACATTTCTATTTGAACGGATTTAGATTAGAAAAATTATTCCAAAATAATATACAGCGTGTCCCCAAAAAATTAACATCGTTTCGCAGGCCAATCATTTTGGCAATTCTTGTTGAAATAACCTCAAATTTTCACAGAATGTATAGAAAGAGATCAAGATTTTATTTTTAATGTCTTATCTTTGTTATCTCAATGACAATCTCCCAGAGAGATGGATCGGGCGTGGTGGAGATGAAGACAGTTTTCTGGTGAAATAGCAACTGTGGCCATCGAACCTGTCCCTGTCTGATTTCTTTTTATGGGGATATGTAAAGGGACTGGTCTACGTCTCCCCTCTCTCTGCTAGCAAAGATGAATTCAAGCAGAGAATCATTTCCGCACTGGATAATGTTACCGGAGACATGCTACAACGTGTTTGGCAAGTGCTTAACTACCGACTTGACGTGTGCCTTTTCTCAGGCGCTGCACATATTGAACACTTACGAAATCGATCTCATAATATTTATGATATTCAACATGTAAATTGTTCAATTTCATTGAGCTAGACTTAGTAGTTTTCAAGATAATTGCTTTTAAAATGATGTCAACTTTTGGAAACACCCCTGTATTATTGTTCAATATCGATTCATAGTTTTAACATTATTGTTTAATATCATGTCGCCCAGTAAAAGTAACCTCTTGTCAAGAGAAACAATATAAGTTGGTGGTAAATTATAACACACGGCGGGAGCGTGTGGAGGGTCTTGTACAGAGCATGTGTCTCTGGAAACCTTAAAAATTTCCTTTTGGATGGACCTGCGTTAAAGCGTTGCATAAAAACAGACAAGGAAACGGCACCTGTGTGTGCATTTTCAAGAAATAAAAAATGTCAAAAAGATGGTTTTTCCCTTGACAATGCTGTTATTTTAACTACCTTCACTCCTCGGTGACGTTTATTAGTTTTAAAAGCGATGATTAGAATTGCAATAAAACATAAAGTTAAGAAAGTAAATTTATATATTTTTATCTTGAAAATTGACGATAAATATAATCAGCTGTCTTCCTTATATTATTTATTGTAATGGTTGGCAAAACATCGGCTAATTGCCAATTGATTCAAACTTTATAAAATGGTAAATAATAAAGATTTCCTTATAGTTGGTTCACATATTTTAATAATTTAGTAAATGTTTATAAAATTATGAATATTCTTTTTTAAATTTATTACTTTATGATGAATATTGCATTAGTTTTAATATAATTGTATTAGTTTTTCGATAGTTTTAAATAGGAAATTATTCTTGTACAGAAAAAAAAACTAGTAAATAAATAGTGTTTAATGGTCTTGTTATAAAATCTCAAGAGCAAAAAATGTATAAATTCACTTTCATCGTTTAGGTTTTAATACAAATTCAATAATCGATTTTTATAGAATTTAATAATTTTATAGAATTTTAATAGACTTTTAATAATCGATTTTTAAAGTAATAAACTTTGCCGAGGAGTGAAGGAAGTTAAAATAATAGCGGTGTCAAGGGAAAACTCTCAATTTGGTACACTATTTTTTTTCGTGTACGAAAGTCCAAAATTGCCAAATATTTCCTGAGAGTTTTTATTAACCGAATTTCACTGTAATTTTAATGTTTTAATATTATTAAAGACTTGGCGCAATTTCTTACAAAAAGCTAAATAAAAAGAGAATGGCGCTACTTGATTAACTCACTCGCCTTCCGAAACATTTCCTAAGTAAAATTATTCCATGATTTTCTTTTTTACCTCCTTGTGTCAAATAATTTCGACGCATCATTCCGAATCGTCGATAAGATTATTAACTACACCTTTGTGCAAATTAATTAAAAGAAAACGAATAATTCCGTTATTATTTACTATTTTCGTATTTTTCCAATGAAAAATGAGTCACTGCACATGTTAGTACTTCGTGTGTCCATTCCCCGAAGTCGTTCCTTGCAAATTGACCACAGATTCTCGACTGGATTTAATTCAGGAGAGTTTTCGGGTCAGCCTATAGTACTTTGATTTGCTCACTTGTAAGGCCTGCTATTGTGTTCGTGTAGCGTTAAAATTTCCATACGCTTCATTGGAGTAACACCGTTCGCAGAAAATGACCGTAGGACATCTAATCGACAGTCGAGAAAATAGTGTCTGAGCGTGATGAAATTCTGATGTAATCACGGATGACGCAATATTTTTCAATGCCAAATAAATTTCATCATATACTGCGAAAATAAATTCATATAACTGCACACCACTGCAACTGACCCAGTCTGATGAAAAAATAGAAATCGATTACACCCTGTCACTCCAGTGCGTCTAAAACTCGCCGTAAGTGAGAGAAGGGAAACTAAAGCTCTTTGTTTCAATTAATTTGCACAAGGGTGTATTTCCTTATTTTCGACCTTTCGTAATATTGGCAAAACATTAGGAGACAACTTTTCTTAAACAAGCCCTATCGTATAGCTATTCAGCTGAGAATGTTCCTACTATAACCGTTATTGATTGGAAGAAATTCCGTGTCCTACATTGAATTTCTTGACGTTCCTTCAAATTCCAGAGAGTGGAATTCACTGGTTCGGTTTTAATGTGTACAGCATTTACTGAAAGACAAGCAAGTATTTTGGGGCTTGAAAGCTTCTCACTATAACGAAATAGTTTTTCTTTTAGTTCCTTTTTGTCAAGGACAATCAGTGAAGAGTGAAAATTAAATAAAAAAGCCGAAAGAAATCGCTGGAATCTGGAATTGGAGTGATATTGAAGCCCACACTTAAGGGAATCGGGTTGCTTTTGGTCGAGGGAAAGGATTTAGAATCATTTACATTCAGAATAAGGAGAGAAAATATCTTTTCGAGGAATAAAATAAAATCGTCTTATCAATTTTCACATTTTCCTGTTCTGTCAGTTCCAATTATTTCTGTCACTGGCAACGACACGCAGTTCTTTTTTCAGAACCACTTTCAACAATCTGAATATCAGGTGATGGCATAACATGACGACCAAAAATCAAGAATGGTAGAAGTTTAGGATTTGATTCAGCTGGGACAAATTAAATTTTGATTTTAGTTTGGTGGCGTTCAAGTCAAGTATTTTCATATGTATGTATGTATGTATGTATATATGGAAGTATTTTCATTTCTCTCTATGTATTTTCATCTATCTATCTATCTATCTATCTACTTATTCTCATGATCTATCTATCTATTCTCATTATCTATCTATCTATCTATCTATCTATCTATCTATCTATCTATCTATCTATCTATCTGTCTGTCTATTTTCAAATACTATCATTATCTATCTATCTATCTATCTATCTATCTATCTATCTATCTATCTATCTGTCTGTCTATTTTCAAATCTATCTATCTATCTATCTATCTATCTATCTATCTATCTATCTATCTATCTATCTATCTATTCTCATATCTATCTATCTATCTACCTATCTATCCCAGTCAGTTAGATAGTATCTCTCTCAGTCAGATCATATCTATCTATCTATATATCTATCTATATCTATCTATTCTCATATCTATCTATCTATCTATCTATCTATCTATCTATCTATCTATCTATCTATCTATCTATCTATCTATCTATCTCAGTCAGTTAGATAGTATCTGTCTCAGTCAGATCATATCTATCTATCTATCTATCTATCTATCTATCTATCTATCTATCTATCTATCTATCTATGCCACTTAATTCATATCTATCTATCTATCTATCTATCTATCTATCTATATATCTATCTATCTATCTATGTATTCTCATATCTATCTATCTATCCATTGAGAGTCGACAAGAAAGATTTAATTTAAAAGCTCATTGTCCTTCTATCTTCAGCGTTTCTTGATGTGAAACTGTAAACAATGTTTGTTGTATTTCTTCACCCGACATCATGTATAAAATATAGCATGGCGAATTACGTTTGAATGTAGAAACAGATAACAAAGCAATTTTATTCATCTACCCTCTAATGCTACAAGGCTTATAAAACCATCAGTAGCCACGATTTACATCAAAAATTGGTTCTCATATAGAATAACTTTGTCGTCAAAATATTTAACGTGTAGTAATTAAATGTATTTCATAACCAGAGTTGGGGGGTCACCATCTACATGTAAAGCAATTCTATTTCTCATTGGATCAGCTACCAAAAATATATATTTATAGTATTAGCATTGTTTTCAAAAGATATTTTTTTGCAAGTGAATTAATTCTTTTTTTATGTTGTGGATGACAGTGTCTGTTTATACGAAATATGAGCAATCGATGGATCAATACCGATGATGTAGTTATTATGCAAAAGTGTTTTTTTATATAATATTTTTATCGGAGACTAAATATGTTTATTTTTTTTTCCAAGAAGGAATTCTATTTCTCGCCATATTGAAGCACTTAATCTTTAAAGCCTTTCAGCAAATCGATGATAACCAAGATATTCTTTAAAAAAATGTCAAAGATAGAAATTATCTACAGAACAAAATGATAATGAATGAAAATTTTAAATATTGCATATCGAGAAAATATCATTATGTCTTTTATAAGAATAACTGCGAAATTGGGGCTCAATTCTCCCACGAAGTTTGAGGTTAAATGGTCCCAACTCTATTTTATAGCAATTTTATTACACAGTGTTTACTCATTCCCCCCACAAGAATGAGATGTGACACAAGGTCTTTTTAAAGCGGGGCCCCGAGCGCGTGCACTCGGGTGGGGACACAAATTGCACGCAGCCGTCGGTTGCGCTGACCTCGGTGCGAACATTGATCCCCCTCTCTGGTGCAATGGGAGGGCGCGGTCTCGGGCAGCTGTTCCCCAGCCCTGGGGGCCTCTCAGTATAATTTTCTCATTTACCCCTCTGCCCTTCGACAGAGAAGCCCCTGAGCGCACTCTGTTCAACGGCAGAGACGCAACTGAGAGATGATAAATAATGTACAAATTGCTTAATAGTAATTTGCACAATGAGTGTGAAAATATCTGTGTTGTATATTATCGACTTCCAGGTATTATCCCTTTCAGGTTTACCTAATTTGCATATTGATTTTAATAAGTTTATTTCATTAATTAACTGTCCTTCATTACTGTTCTTTTATTCAAAGATTGTATTGATTTTCATATCAAAAATAGTTCTCTTTAGAAATATTGTCTTATATAGTGCAGCAAAATGTTTGAAATTTGCATTTTACTTGGCCTTCAAAAAGTTGGCATCTGTTTGTAAAACTTTCTTTAACTATAACAAGTAATTTCTTCTGTCTTTACAGCAAGATGGACTCTGCCGAGAAAAATGTTCTGGACAACAGAGTGACCAAAAAGTTTCCATGCAGTAGATGCAGCTACTAATTCGATGTAGCCTCTCCACTTATCAAGAGAAAGGTATAAAAACATTGTTGATACCAATTTATGGACTATTTACCTGTTATGTCAAGGTGGAAGTGACATACGGCAAAATGTTGGCTCTTAAAACAATTGGCATAACTGGCATCCTTTAAAAGACGATAACCAACTTAATGAAATGAGATTACAGAATGAAAGATTTTATCAAGACTTTATATTTAATGTTTTATTTTTGTTCTCAGGTTGAGCCATACCGTTGATTCCCAAAGTGAAGTCATTTTGTTTCTTGGAATCTGCTCGCACACAGTTACCCAAGACTGGGCAGCGTGCCTTCAATGCAAAATTTGGAAAAAAAACTTCACAATTTATGTATACAATTTCTTCCATAATTCAAACATCTTAGATCCTACTGTATAAGCAAACACTTGCCCTCCATTATCATTCAACATCGAGTAAGCAGAAAATGTATAAAGATGCGTTCCTCCATTATTAAGATTTCTAAGAAATAGGACTCAGGAGAAACCTTTCCAAAATAGAAATTATGGTCTGGAATTAAAATGAAAGCAATGAATCTATCAAAAAAAAAAAAATTATTAAATACTAAACATTTCAATTACCTTGTTAATCACCATTAGCCTCATCCAACTCTTTCCGGATCCTATGCTCTTGACACCCAAACACTGAAATATTCGTATTGTAGTTCCGGTGCGAATATCAAGCAGTATAACATGCCGTTTCCAAATTTCTGGTGGAGTGAATTGCATGACGGTGCTCTTTTTCTCATATACAGTGTACATCTGACCCTAATATCATGTGCAGTCTTCAAAAACAACACGCATGCGCGAGATTAAAAATATAAAATGGCGACAATTTACACATAATACCCTGTATATGTTGTTTAAACTTATTTATAAACACTTTCCTAACGCGTATTCAGGAGGCAAACATTTAACTTGTGCTATTGTAATTTTAAACCACATAATCTGACTAATAAAAAATATAGCTTGATGGCTATGTTCGTATTACGAAACACCCTCTTTTAACAGTAAAAATAGGTACATTTGCCTCTTGGTGTTGGGAGATATTTCACTACCAATGTTCCTGTAAACACCAGTGGCGACAGAAGCATGTCTGTTAATGGCGTTGTTTGTGAAGGAATGTCTATTATCTCTTCGAATTACATGTGCTTTTCATTTTAGCTGTTACCGTTGAAAGTTCTCAAGTGATGTGGTTTCTGTTATTTGGTACAATTTTTTGTTTGTGAATCCGTAGCGCCAGTCCCCAGCGTTCGAATAAGAAGGGTCCTAGCTGAGACGTACATGCACCGAAACTATATTTAATGATCGATCTGAGATAGCAGTTTAGTTATTTCTGAACCAATTTGGCGCCATTCATGGCATCCATATGACCAGATTATTTAAGAAAAATGACTCGATTTTTTAACAGTATTTACATTAGTCGGACTATTGTCCTCATCTTTGTCGCCATTTTTGTCACAACGTTTCGGCCGTTGTACGCTCCGGCCTTCTTCAGGTGGTTGGAATTTCGAACCGAACCCTTTATTTCGATCACTGGGGTAGACAGTTCTAGTTCCACGAGCCATGTTGATGGATGTCAGTTATCAGTTATCTCCTGCTAATTTTCCATCTGAAAGTTCTCCACTGCCTGAACCGGCTATTGAACTCACACTCTTTGGGTCTGTCACTGGATCTAACCAACTCCTTTATCCACTGTTCCATGTGTCCTTGAGGCAGGAGCGTACAACGGCCGAAACGTTGTGACAAGTATGGCGACAAAGATGAGGACAATAGTCCGACTAATGTAAATACTGTACATAATACCTCATCTCAGAAATATAGACAGACTCGATTTTTTAATGTTAACATTTTTGTTTCGTTGCAATTTGTGATGTTGGACGAATTTACGCCTTAACATAGCCTATTATATGTTCAATTTTGCAATCTACTACAATAAATCTGTTAAGATTGACTCACCAAGTTTAATATTATTTCAAGATTTGTCAGAAATAAAACTAGAATATGCTCGGTTAACCTTAGAATTAGACATTTGAAATTTTGAATTTTAAATTTAACTATTAATTTAATTTTAACTTTATTACATTAATAGATTGTACTTATGCTAGATTATGTTGACATGTTATTTTAAATTACCATATACTTGTAGTCTGTTTGGACATCATAGGTTACGTATCAAAGTTTCCCCTACTGAGGGGGTTTTGTTGGCTTTTGAACTCTTAAAACCGTTTATTTTTCAGAAGTGTTGAACTTTTGTAGTGATCTTATAAGATGTAGACGTTATAAATCTGAACACACACACACACACACACACACAAACACAAACACAAACACACACACACACATATATATACATATATATATATATATATGTATATATATATAAATCTCTCGTGGGTTTCGACGTATGAGGATCTGACAGCTTAGCTGATTCAGTTATGAAATTTTGTGCGATAATCTTAAGTGGCACATAAGACCCGCTGGTGATTTACAAAGGAGGCCGCATATGGAGCAAGTGTGAGGATTATAAGATGAGATCACTGTTAGATTGGCTGACCTTTTAGATCTTGCCCTCGCTTCTTGAATATGATTCAGACAAGCAAAATGAAAACATCTGAGTCCACTAAAACACGTTGATCTCTATTCTACCCGCTCCAAGGCTAAGCGCTCAAGTGTGTTATGTGGTATATTGACAGCTCACACACACACACACACACACACACACACACACACACACACACACACACACACACACACACACACACACACACCCTCACACACACAGACACACATATTGCTACTGGAAAGTTCACTGAAAGGGAATGGATGTTGCAACATAAAGGAAAAAAAAAACTTCTCTCTTTCTTTCTCGCCCCTTCCCATCTCTTTTTCGCTTACATTTTTCTTCTTTCCACTCCCCATTGTTGTTAAACTTCATCCGGGTTCGTAAAGGCCTAGAATGTATTTATTAATATTCCAGTTTGGCTACAGGGGAGCGTCTGGTTAGCAAGGACGATTTTGCTGCTTTTAAACTGCAAACTTCCCACGATTTCCCTCGAACGATCATATCTGCTCAAAGAATACCTTAACGCAAACAAGTGACGTCACACACTACGAAATCGACAGAGCCCGACAATTATAATTTAGCAGTAAAGTCGACCTTGCGAACTAGCCGTTCATCTGTAGCTAAACCGGCAAAGCTCTTCAGGATATATGACAGTTCCGTGTATGATACAGGTTCGATTCCTGTCGGAGGATACATATTTTCTATGAACATTTCTTGGATGTTCAGACCGGTGAATGTTTTTAATACTGTTTATTATAATCAGAGCACTTACATATTTTTGTGTATATAAATAACGTATGACAAAATATCTTAAAATATTTGTTGGACTTTGTCCACTTCGTAGTGTGTGACATATATATATATATATATATATATATATATATATATATATATATATATATATATGTATGTGTGTGTTTGTGTGTTATATAATTATAGATAGATTCAAATATCACACAATATGTAAATATGTGGTAATACCTGGAACCATTTATGGTCTAGAATTTTAGATTTAATTCCGCTTTTGTGTCACGCTCTGAAGTTTCGATATTAATATATTCATCGCATTTTTTCTTCATATTCTTGATATGAAGAAATAAATGGGATCAAAATATTGATATCAGTATGATCGAAATATAAATTAAATCAATGGAAGAGTTGGGTTCAGTGATCAATAATTGAATTGTGCTGCCAAAACTAAGTAAAGAAATCTGTTGAAAATTAAATCGCATCAATGATTAATGCAACACGGTTGCAATATTCGCCCTCATTCCATAATTTATATCCAATAAATCAGAGTTGAATTAGATGTAACTTCTAGCCGAGGTTTTAAAAATTCATATTTTCAAGGAATTAAATTTACGACAACATTTTGTTGAATTGCAATATTAACAAATAACATCTTCAATATGATTTCCATCATTTGTGATGCAAAGGCTGATGCGCTTTGCAAGATTCACGTGAACTCGATTCAATAACTTCACATTGCCGAGAATTTTTGCACATTCACTCTTTATACGTTCAATCAAGTGTGTTGCAACGTTTTTTTTTCATAGAATACACCTTATTGTTTAGCGTACCAATGAAAAGAAGTCAATTCTTTGTTCTTTCGACAAAATCCTGTTTAATCTGTGGTGGTGAAAAATATATAGGTAATGGAATCTCTTATTTGCCCAGATTTAGGGACACCCTGAATATATATATATATATATATATATATATATATATATATATATATATATATATATATATATATATATATATATATATATATATATGTATGTATTAAAGAAAAACAGACCACTTTATGGCTCCATCAAATTAAATATGTGTTCTAAAAAATACGGAAAATTTATTTGGAACTGACTGGATGCAGAAATTTGACCTCTGGGATTTACCGATAAATACGTTCTGCCAAAAAATGGAAAGCTTATCGACCGAGGCAGAGAAATTGAAGGAGAAATTAAATACATTCAATCAAGTGTGTTGCATCTGTAATTTTCATTGAGTACACCTCCTTTAGCATAGCCCAGAAAAAGAAGTCAATTCTTTCTTTACAACTTTATGCATTCAATAAAATGTGTTGCATCTGTGATCTTCATTGAGTACACCTTCTCCTTTACCATACCCCATGCAAATATCAGTTCTTTCTTCTTTCGACAAAACTATGTTTAATCTGTGGAGGGAAAAATATAGTTCATGAGATTTCCTATGTGGACAGATTTTAGGGCCACCCTGTAATACGACTGAGAATAAAAAGATCTCGTTAAGAAAACCTTCATAGGATAATTTTTTATTTTCATCGTGGGATCAATAACTTGATAATTGATTAAATTTTGAAATCAATAAGGTCGTATATGTGCGCATCTTTTTCGTACTACGCCGATTGTGCTGTTTCGAATCTAAACCTGACACAGATGCACAATAGGGGAACATCTAGTAACTGTCGGACTATGTTTTTCCAGATTAAATCGCAAACAACCGCTCTATCGTCTAGAGTAACTCGACTGAGAGCGTCACATTATTTCATAAATAGGTTTACAAATTAGGATCGGAAACAGAACTGATTGGTAGGCGACCGTCATGATTATCTCCTAGCAGAAAAGCTTACCTTAGTTTTCAAATAATCTACCGTAAATGGTATGTTATATCTTTTCAGCAGTATCCATTACAATGATTAAGAAACGTCATCTGGTAGCCAAGAAGGTTCCTGGTAAGCCCCACTCTCTCTCTCTCTCGCACTCTTTCTCGTCACCTTTTCCTCACACACACACACACACACACACACACACACACACTTTGCCAGAAAGCATGTCAGTTTTCTTTCCCCTCAGCGCACAAATCTTAAAAATTCAGTCGTTTATATATGAGCAAAAGGAAGTGATAGGATTATGTAGTGTGAAAGGAACAATGCAAACGAGAAACATGGATGACATTGAAACTGAAAGAGTGTTATATTAAGAAATGAAAAAAATATATAAATAAAAAGAGTTTTCGAAGGCAAATATCATCACAAGGAGAGCGAAAAAGAAAACTGATAACAAAACGTTGAAAAAAAATGTATTTTAAAAGAAAAACAGATTTTTAACGGTTGAGAAAACAAAGGAATATGTTTACAATTCAATATGGAAGGAAATTTATGCAAAACAACAATGATTCTCATTATGCAGAAAGGCTGTGAAGGAAATACACGAAGCATATGAATGAAATTGGAAAAAAATGTTGTCCCAAAAGGGGAGAATATTAAAAAAGAAATAAAGATTTTATATCCTTATCTACACACCTTTCTGGGTAGCAGTTGCAAAATTCCTATGGCTCCAGGAGATTTTGATGTTGGAACCATGACAACTAGTCATGGTTTCAAACGTTGACTTTTAAAGGGAGGCAAACTCAACGAAAGTTTGGTCCGACACTGTCTTTTACAGCGATTTGTCAGCGCCTGGATAGATTAAACAACACTTCATCACACACACACACACACACACACACACACACACACACACACACACACACACACACACACACACGCACACACATATATATATATATATAAATATAAAAGTGAACATAGAAGTCAACACTTAGAGGCGACAGTCTGTTTCATGTTAGATGCAATCGTCAGGCAACTAGTGCTGTTATATAGAAAAATAACAGCACTAGTTGCCTGGCGAATGCATCTAGCATGAAACAGACTGTCGCCTCTGTGTGGAGACTTCTATGTTCACTTTTATATTTACACACGCTCTCTCTCTGATACTGAGCACTTTATCCCATAAATATAGCACACCTTAAGACTATATATATATATATATATATATATATATATATATATATATATATATATATATATATATATATATATATATATATAAATAAGTGTGAATGTGTTTGTGTGTGTGTGTGTGTGCGCGTGTGTGAATATATATAAAAAATAGGAAAGGACTCGTTAGGTAAATAATCCGAAGTTCTTTAGTATTTTTGTTTTTATTTTAAAAAAACAGTGCTCGATTCGCTACATAAGAGTTCTCATGTTTCAAAAACAAGAGCCCAAAAATTCAATTTAATTATTAGAATTAATTAAATTGAATTAAATTATCAAGCTCTGTTTCATCTTCAAGTGAAATTCTTGGAAAAAAAAATTGCAAACATTTTCCCTTGAAGATGAAACAGAGCTTGATATTTTAATTCAATGTAAAATTACAGAGCATAAATATTATTAATTAACTGATTTAAAATATTCATTTGAAGATGAAACGGAACTAATGATTTTAATTTAATTATATAATTAAATTTAAAGTTTTTAGCTTCCATTTTTGAAACATGGTTATTACTGTGTAGCGAAAAAAAAACATATTTTAGATCAGTTAATTCATAATATATATATATATATATATATATATATATATATATATATATATATATATATATATATATATAATGCATGAGTTTACACTGGAGAATTATAACTGTAGTTCCCCGTTAGTCATGGTTTCGCTCTAGTTTCACAAAACTATGATCATTCCAAAAATAAACTGTTCGTAGGGTTTTAATTTATAATGAATTCCGCAGTAATATTAATGTTAAGAATTCGGATACGTCAAAGAGAAACCCTATGTGAAAAGACAAAGAGGAAACAAAACCTGATGCTGAAGTTGGTAATATCTATGTTTTAAATGAATCTTCTATGTATTTTTATTATATTAAATTGTATAATTTTTGTATTTTATTATCTCTCTTGCCACTCTCTTATTGTACGCAATTCATAAATTAGGATTTATCATGGGTATGTATGTATAAGGAAAACATAATATTTCTACAGTGCAGCAGTACCGACGTTTACACGGATCCACTGGTTGAGTATGAACACATCAACTGAGGGTAAGGAAGGACGGGTGTAATATTTATGAGAGAGAGAGCGGGGGTTACCAGGAACATTTTCGGCTACCAGATTACGTTTCTTAATCATTGTAAAAAGATAACATATCCTTTATGGTAGATCATTTGAAAAGTATGGTCAGTTTTCTGCTAGGAGATTCTCATCAATCTCTGTCTATATTTCAGAGATGAGGTATTATGTACACTATTTACATTATTCAAACTATTGTCCTCATCTCTTTCGCCATATTTTTTACAACGTTTCGGCCCTTCAGTATCTGTCTATATTTCTGAGATGTGGTATTATGCACACTATTTACATTATTCAGACTATTTTCCTCATCTTTTTCGCCATTTTTTTACAACGTTTCGGCCCTTCAGTATCTGTCTATATTTCTGAGATGAGGTATTATGCACACTATTTACATTATTCAGACTATTTTCCTCATCTTTTTCGCCATATTTTTTACAACGTTTCGGCCCTTCAGTATCTGTCTATATTTCTGAGATGAGGTATTATGCACACTATTTACATTATTCAGACTATTGTCCTCATCTTTTTCGCCATATTTATTACAACGTCTTGGCCGTTGTATGCTCCGGGTTTCTTCAGGTGGTTGGAATGTCGAACTGAACCCTTTATTTCTCTCATTTGGGTAGACTGTTCTAGTTCCACGTGCCATGTCTATTGGATGTCAATTATCAGTTATCTCCTGTTAATTTCCCTCTGAAAGTTCTCCACTGTCTCAGCCTTTATCTACTGTGCCATGTGTCGTCAAGGACACATGGTACAGTGGATAAAGGGGTTAGTTAGATCCAGTGACAGGACCCAAAGAGTGTGAGTTCAATATCCGGCTAAGGCAGTGGAGAACCTTCAGATGGAAATTAACAGGAGATAACTGATAACTGATATCCATTAAACATGGCACGTGGAAGTAGAACAGTCTACCCCAATGAACGAAATAAAGGGTTCAGTTCGACATTCCAACCACCTGAAGAAGGCCGGAGCGTACCACGGCCGAAACGTTGTAATAAATATGGCGACAAAAATGAGGACAATAGTCCGAATAATATAAATGATGCTGATCAAGTTTTCATACCAATCAGTTCTGTTTCCAATCCTAATTTGTAAACCTATTTATGAAATAATGTGAGGCCCTTAGTCGAGTTACTCTAGACGATAGAGCGATTGTTTGCGATTTAATCTGGAAAAAAACATCCGCCTTATGGTTTTCGATTGACAGATGTCATACTTTCCAGCAGATAGCTAAATCCAACGGAATTAGTTCTGTGTCGGTCCATAATGTTTTAACTGAGATCTTTATGACGAGCAAGCTGTCTGCAACATGGGTCCCAAGAATTCTGACCCCAGAGCAGAAGCTGAAAAGCGTTAACATCTCCAGGACACTCGCTTCCAGGATGACCCTGAGAATTTCCACCGCAGATTAGTAACCCAAGATGGAACTTAGGCTCAACACTTCACCTTTGTATGGGCTTCACCTGTACATAAATTGAGACAGAAATCTTAAATAGTTTTCTAGTTTTATAAGTAATTGTCGTGTGTTACCACAACAAAAATGTTCAGCTCTGAATCTTCTTTCTGGTTGGGGCTTAGTTAAGACAAAAATTATCAAATTTAAGTTCATATAGAAAATCTATGGGACGGACAGATAATTTTCAGTAATATAGTCCATGTGGAACTAAGAGATTAAATTGCTAAACATTGATTTGAAACCGCACCATGTTAGATCTACGTTTCTCTCAAGCCTCTTAGTAAGCAGCACATCAACTGAAGCTAATTCAGTGATTTTTTGAAGCACATTTTGCAAGTTCAAATTTCTCAAGAAAAAAAAAAAAAACACCATGAAACAGTTTTCCAGATATCAAAATGGCTGCTAGTCTGCGTAGCAATTTATTCTTTTTTCAAAAGAAGCAAAAACAACAAAAGGAAAAGAATAACTATTAGGAATTAAATTTAATGACACCGCTAACTCCGATTAGCGGTGAACAGCAAGCAAATGAGAAGTAGGTTTACTCAAACCCGGTGACATACAAATAAAATTCCTTGTCAAATAAAGACCAGGCCGTGACCCTTACTACTTCTGATGTATTTTCCTTCGAATAATAGCGAGAATGTATCGAAGCAACAGCCCGTACGACAAGCCCATCATGATCTTATCAATAATTCATCGAGTTTAGCGCCATTATCGGCCTCCTGTTCACGTTCTGACTCTCATTTGACCACATTAACGTGCATCCCCGGAGGGCAATGATCTTTCCGTAGCGGCTTAATCAGTAAGAAGACAGAAGGGCACGAATGAAATATCGATCAAAATATGTGTGGAGCATGACGGGGAGATCAGGCTGATGAGATCAGTTCGATACTGGTCGCAGGTAATCTATCCTTCTACACCAAACTCACTCTATCTCACCTTCAACTGACTACTAGCAGAAGGCCAAAACTTACGAGCTTTCCAACATGGATGGAACAGGCAATTTACTCACAGAATAACAATAAATTTCAGACAAGCATAAATGCAATACATATATATATATATATATATATATATATATATATATATATATATATATATATATATATATATATATATATATATATAATAGATATATATATATAATGGTATATATATATATATATATATATATATATATATATATATATATATATATATATATATGTATATATATATATGTATATATATATATATATATATATATATATATATATATATATATATATATATATATATATATATATATATATATATATATATTTGCGACGGTACAGAAGCGTATCCAGGCATAAAAAAACAATTTTTTTTATTAACGGCCATGTTAGATTTAAAATAAAACACTAGTTAACCGGTTTCGTCCCCTCTCATCAGAACTGTTTAACGGGGAATAGAAATTATGAAAAAAATATATTTGTTATGGGTGACATAAATGAAGGGCAGGGAAGAGAAAGATAAATACAAGTGTATACAATTAACACGTGTATAAAATTAAAGTAATACCACTCAAGATGCTAGAGATAACTGATAACTGATATCCATTAAACATGGCACGTGACAAGGAATAAATAAAATATCCATTGTATATATATATACAATGGATATTTTATTTATTAACCCGACAGAGCTATCTATCTATCTATCTATATTAAGACATTTTTATGTTTACACATTCTTTTTATAGACATAAATATTTAAGTAAAGGCTCTGTTTATAATAAACAGTATTAAACAGCATTTACCGGCCTGAATGTCCGAGATATCTTCATAAAAAATATTCGTCCACCGACAGGAATCGAACCTGTATGTTATACAGCCTGACGTGCCTTTAACCGATTGTGCCACAGAGGATTTTACCGTCTTTAAACTACAATCTTCCATAATTCTCTCACGTACATTCATATCTGCTCATGGCGTATCCAAATAAGTTAAGGCACGTCAGGCTATATGACGGTTCCGTATAGGATACAGGTTCGATTCCTGTCGGAGGACGAATATTTTCTATGAAAATTTCTCGGACATTCAGGCCGGTAAATGTTGTTTAATACTGTTTATTATAAACAGAGCATAAACCCTAACCTGTAGATGAATGTTATGATCCCTGTTTTTAATAAATTCCAGTTGCATAAGGTCTTTTTATACAAGTACTTTCGTCTGTTCATACAGTCATCATCAGGTATGGAAATAGATTTGTTTTTTACATCCAGGTAATAACGGGACAACGAAAGATTAGATGTGATCCGAAATATGTTTTTTTTAGAAATGTGTTATTGTTAACTGTAAGAAAATTTTGGATCGTGCGGTCGCAAAGCTGAGGTTGAATTTTTTTGAAAATTTAAGAGTGTGCGTTTTTGTACTAATATAGTAATAGGAGAAAACCTACTTCTAAAAAAGAATTCTCCTATATAGGTTGGACATAGAATCTCTGATCTTATCTTCACTTTAAAATTCAAAGCCTATTTGGTAAAATTCAACATCCTTTAAAATCATCACTCTTCTTTCGTCTAAATTTTCGAATACAAAATTGTAATTTTCCTGTCTAATATTAGAAATCCTGATCTACGTGAAAAATTTCAACGAAAATTTTGCAAATATTCAGTTACTCTCCCACCGCCATGAGGTTCCCTCCCTGTGTCTTTTCTATAAATCCTTTCAAGGTAATTGATCGGATAAGCTCTTCTCAGTGCTACCTAGACTTTTTGGATTTAAACGCAATACTAAAGTGGCGTCGGGATCTCATCAATTTACTCTTGAGTTGACTAGATGTAGCCGTAAGTTCTATGCTAACAGTTTCTCTTCTCGCACATCTCGCTTGTGGAACTCCCTTACGGCTCTAAGCTTTCCAGTCAACTTTACTCCGAAAAAATTTAAATGCCATTTCAATCACCCTCTAATTTCCTCCTGATTACTCTTTCCTCCTCCCGCTCATTATTAATGTTTCTGTTCCTAATTCTTCCACACCCAGTGAACCCTTGTATTTTAGTGGATTTGCTGCCTGTCATAGGCTGATGCCGATTAAATTTATCTGTGTACACAAAGGAAGCGGTGCATCTTCTTAATCTTATTTTTGTATAAATGATTCTTTCTAATGATGATTAATTTTGTTGACAACAACGTTTTTCTTTGGCTTTACACAAACAAAACCTCTTCACACCTCGCCACCTCAACTTCGCTCGCTGTCAGTTCTAAGAAGTTTAATTCTTGACGACCAAATCGTTTCAAACTAAACATTTCTCCATTATTTGCTCCTAATTTTCATTGTTAACAACTGTTTCGTTCAATCTAAAAAGCTAATCGGAGTATTATGAGACAGAAAAGTTTTGTTGGAAACAAAGAAAAGAGTACAGAACGGTTACGTGATATCTGTCCCTCCGTATGGCAGCGAATGCTGGACAATCTCTTCAAAGACGAGAAAGGGACTTGAAGCAACAGAAATGTAGTTCTACAGAAAGATGCTGAAAATACCTTGGACTGAACATAGAAGCAACAACGAGGATAGCGACTCGGATTGAGGAATCGGAGAGCCGTTTTCGAAATCCAGTCGAATCCATTACATTCACTTATGTGCTGATACCATTTGGAAAGGTATTAATCTTCTTCTTTTCTCCTCAGCTATGGGGAAGACTTCTGTAGCCTTTGATGGCAAATAGTCCACCGCAGAAATAAATGGCAACCTAAAGCGGGAAAAAATCTGCCTCGTCAGTCATGTATCGAAAGATACATGATAGCCTAAGTGTGTATCAAGCATGACACATAACTGACCGATTTCTTTGTATATTGGGGTGTTTTTTTTTATAATGCAACAACACTAAGACCTCACGGAGTATATAATCACGCGCACACATACACACACGCACACACATACATGCACGCACTCATACACACACATTTAATTACCAAGGTTTCGTTCTGTGTCGACTTAGCACGATTTTCATTTCTCAATCTGGGATTGTTTTCAATTTTTATTTTAGGCGTAGTATTTTTCGTATAATGGAGTGTTTTTTTATGGTACAACAACACTTAAGCTTCATGGATTATACAAACACGCGCGCACATGCACACACACACATACACACGCACACACATACACACATGCACATACACACACATATACACATGTACACGCACACACATACACACGCACTCAAAAATACACACACATATACATTTAATGTACATACACACATAGACACGCACGCACATATACACACACACACATATATACACACATACATACTCAGACACACATGCAAAACCGTGATAACGATGACATTAATGTTTGAAACTGTTGTGGTGGGATCCACCTAATCTGCATAGGTGACTACCAACTATATAAATAGTGGTTGATACCGGAAGACGAGGAGGAGAAGGAATCACGAGATCCAACTAGAGACTCTGATCGACTGCGACTAGTCAACACATTCTCCAGGAACGTCTTCCCAGAAATATACAGAAATACTATATGTACTTATTGTGTACACTTTCTTGTGATAATAAATTCTTGTTCTAAGTACATTTTGTGTTGCATTATTATTCCATGCAATAGGCGAGATTCAACAATGAGTCAAGACTCAACAGAAACCATCTGACATTAGATTTAAAATATTTCAAAATTATGTCACTCACCCACTTCGGAAAGGTGTCGTGGATATAACTTCAAATATTGTAGCCACATAATAGACTTGAGTTTACTAATCGCAACGTAACTGAAAAGTATGGTGAGCCTATTTCTTTGTATCGTAGCACAAATATAATTAGAAAACATTCGAAACATTTTGGATTAGTCGTAAGGTAGAATTTTTTCGTATGGAGTGACAAGACTTTCAGACCACCATATATATATATATATATATATATATATATATATATATGGTGGTCCGAAATTCTTGTCACCCCATACCAAAAATTAATGAGAAAACTAGAACAACAAATAATACAGTAATATAACGCACATCTAAGTTTATTTGCTTTCATTGACGCTGTCATACGTTGGGAAGCCTCTTTTCTAAATTGGAGGAGTTTGTGTCGAATATCTGAAATAGAAAATTGGATTAAGTATGTGTGACAAGACTTTCGGACAAGCTTGTATATTACAGCAATTAACACTTGATACTCGATAGAGAAAAAAAAAACATGCATAATTACAGACTTATGAAGGTTTTACACTTTCTTAAGCCTTTTTCATAGATCGAAGAATTAATTAAAAGTGAAACATTTTCCAGATTATAAATTCTAATCCTAAAACATTTACTCTAAATCGGAGAAACCTTTGAACCTCTGGCGTACACATATGATGACCAAACAAAATGGTTTACTGATAAAATCTTTGATTTTTCCCACTCATTTACAAGATGTCTTATTCTTTAAACTTATTTACAACAATTGTTTCGACTTTTTATCCTTTGTTTCTTGTGAAAAAAAATTCAGATCAATTATTTTTTTTCTTTTCTTTATCCCTTTTTATTTTTGCTAACTTTACTAAAATTTGTCACAGCTTATTTTTTTCGGCATAGTTCACATTATGTACATGATCGACTTATACACGAATATATCCAGTCGTTATCTAACAAATATCAGTAACAAAATTATTACACATTTATCAGATTTAAGAAAATAAGTTTCAAATTAAGTGTTGTGAGATATAAACACAATCCCCAGTTAAATAGCAACTCAAAACCCGTGGCATGGATTCAAGTGGACTACATGATAACCAATCAGTTTTTTTTCTCCAGTTTCTATTCAAAGAGAGTGAGTGACGTTTGTTTTGTTTTCGATTCTGAAAAAAATAAAGAAGAAGCCGCCGTAGTTTTCGATTTGAGAAAGGAGAAAGCTCTGAATGTTTCGCTTGAAAATAGAACAAATGCAAGACGGTTGCATGATCGGGCAGAAAATGATAAAGTTCAAATGTTGATAGGAAACCGGAAGTTGTAGCAATAGCCGGAAATCCGAGAAAAATGGATAGGCAGGAACAGGCGGCGAGAGGAACGGAAACAATGGCGCGAAAACTGCGTTTCACTTGATCGATTTAAGCAAAATCTGATTGGAGATGAGTTTAAAATATTGTGTAGCTTTCATTTTACCATCTATCTATCTATCTATCTATCTATCTATCTATCTATCTATCTATCTCTTTCTCTTTCTCTTTCTCTTTCTCTCTCTCTCTCTCTCTCTCTCTCTCTCTCTATATATATATATATATATATATATATGTGCACTTAATTCATATCTATCTATCTAGCTAGCTATTACAGTCTGTCCTTATCTTTCTAACTTTCAATCTATCTATCTATCTATCTGTCTATCTATCTATCTATCGATATCTCTCTCTATCTCTCTGTCTATCTATCTATGACAATTCATATCTATCTATCTATCTATCTAGCTATTACAGTCTGTCCTTATCTATCTATCTATCTATCTATCTATCTATCCCTGTTTGTTTGGATCTATCTGTCTGTCTCTCTTTCTCTCTCTCTCTCTCTCTCTCTCTCTCTATATATATATATATATATATATATATATATATATATATATATATATATATATATTTAACTAAAAATAAAAACAGACCACTTTAAGGTTCCATGTAATAAATTATTTCACCACAGCCCTTTTAAAGGACCGCGGATCATCAGACTTTACTTCCAAAGGTTTCGTTTCAACCTTTGGAAGTAAAATCTGATGATCCGCGGTCCTTTAAAACGGCTGTGGTGAAATAATTTATTACATGGAACATTAAAGTGGTCTGTTTTTATTTTTATTTAAATTATTAGCTCTGATTTACATTGAGCTCTCTGGATTTTATCCTCCTTGGGTCTACCCATACGGATTACCTAGTTTTTTGTAAACTATATATATATATATATATATATATATATATATATATATATATTCATTTATCTATCCCAGTCAGTTAATATCTATCTATCTATCTATCTACTTCACGTCCTTTTCTTTCTTTCTTTCTTTCTTTCTCATTCTGTTCAATCTATCTATCTATCTATCTATCTATCTATCTATCTACTTCACGTCCTTTTCTTTCTTTCTTTCTTTCTTTCTCATTCTGTTCAATCTATCTATCTATCTATCTATCTATCTATCTATCTACTTCACGTCCTTTTCTTTCTTTCTTTCTTTCTTTCTCATTCTGTTCAATATATCTATCTATCTATCTATCTATCTATCTATCTATCTATCTATCTATCTATCTATCTATCTCAGTCTGTTCGAATCTATATCAATATACATGTTTTATATCATTTCACATATTTTTGATAGCTTATTGTATTCACGCTTTATATTTCCTAACTTCCGGCTGGCAGAAAAGATGATTTGGTCATTGACAAACCCATTCGCGAAGAACACGTCTTTAAGACAAGCTTGCTTAACATTTAATCAATATTTACGTGTCTTGTTTCAATTGCATCTCTATAAATGTATATCGAGTGGCTGTCTAAAGGAATATCAATGTTAGTCATAATACGCTGTCTTTTTCTGAAACTTAATTAAAAGCATTCAAAATAGAGAATAAATATAATCATAAAGTTTAGAAAGAAAAGCATTAAATGCCAATGCCAAATGGTTTTTCTTTTTCAATTATTCAAAACGATTCGAAAAATATTCATGTTGTCAAATTGAGGATATAATATGTTCCAATAATTTGGACAGGTTTTAAATGTGAATTAAGTTTAAGCTGCTAATGATTTTTTTTTCTTTTTCTTTCAGATTTAACAACTTAAGTCTTTGGCATTTTCAACCATGGAAAAATTAACAATCAAACAACGTGTTAAAGTTATCGAAGCCTATTACGAAAATGGACGTTCAAACAGAAATGCAATAAAAAATTGCATCATCTCTCATAACAGCGAAGTCAATTGGCCACAATGATCGTGCGATGCCTTTAGATTTCTTCCTTTGTGATCATCTCAAAAGTAAGGTCTATGTCAACAAGCCAACAACAATTCAACAGCTGAAGGATGAGATAAGAAGGCATATTGGTGAGATCGAGGAGCAACTATGCAGTGACGTCATCAAAAATTTTGACCCTCGAGTAGAGGTGTGCCTCCGAAGCCTTGGCGGACATTTGGGCGATAATATTTTTCACAAATAATTGCCATGCCTTAAATAACATGATCCAATAGAGAAATAAATAAATTTTCACCAATAACACTGATTTATTTACTGCTGAGTTTGTTGGGTCTTAATGTATCATACTTTAAATTTAAACCATCTCTATTAGGACCGTTATCCTCACCTTTATCACATTACGTTGTGGCCTCCTTAAGTGTATATCTATTTGAGGAATACTGCCCAAGCCACGGATTGAACTCACAGTCACTGGGTCAGAAAGTGTGACTGGCGAGTAGCAGCTGAACAGTGCTAAATAGAAATGAGAACTAGACAAAATCTGCCTAGACAATTTCTTGTAGGTTACCCAGATCGATATAAACTTGAGAAAGGCCGGAGAGCACAACGGCTGAAACATTGTGATAAAAATTAATATAAATAGTGTAAATAATTAAAACTCTTTGTCCCAGAAATGCAGACAAATATCGAGGATATATAGTGTTATGGTCCAGGTTAGGACCAAGGAAGAACAACACGAACACAAGAGTAGAAATAACGAAGATATATTACACGGAATAATAATACAAGATGTGGAAGGTGTTAGTATGAATGTTAGCCTCGTTTGGAGTGAACTACTATCGCCTCGACTCGATTCTTCCCTCTCTCCTGAGAGGCGTAGTAAACATAGTGTTAAGAAGAGTTCATTCTATAGTTATAGGTAAGGACGCATAACATATAGTTTATATATTTCTCTTTGAGTGGTGCTGTGCATTTACAAAGTTCCTTTTTTAATATTTGGACAGCAGTAGCAGCCGGAGAGTCAACAGCAGGCAGGCAAAAAGAACATTACCTTTAAAGTTTCTAATACTACGTTCAGTAGATTAAAGTGTTGTTCTCTGAATTTTGTGTCGTAGTCATTGGAAGTCCAATCTTTGGGTCGAGTAGTAGAGTTTGTTTTGGTTTGGTTTGGTATGTTTTACGGCATATCAACCTCATTGGGTTATTTAATGGCGACAAAATTTTTATTGTTGGTAATATTGTTTTTTAAAAAATCTATTTCTGGTAATATTTTTTCCTTCAAACGCATATTTCAGGTAATGTTTTTTTCTTCAAAAACCTATTTCTGGTAAAATTGTTTCCTTTAAAAAACCTATTTCTGGTAATGTTTTTTACTTCAATAATCTATTTCTGGCAATATTTTTTCTTTCGGAAAACCTATTTCTGGTAATATTTTTCCTTCAAATATGTGTCGCTGGTTATATATATATATTATAAATGTATAACTAGTAATATATTTTTTCAAAAATGTATTGCTGGTAATATTTTTTTCTTTAAAAATTTATTGCTGGTAATATTTCTTTCTTCAAAAATTTACTTCTGGTAATAATTTTTTCTTCAAAAATTTATTGCTGGTAATAATTACTTTACAAATTATTTCTTCTATTAAAAGCTATTTTTACACTTTCATAGTGTTTTGACCCAATTTTGGTTGGTTAACTATTTGCCCATAGCTGGGACCCTAACAGGTACTACCACCCTGAGACAGGTTGGACAGGGGAACACCAGCAATTAAGAGGTGGTTCCACGCTCCTCAAAAACTCCTGATCAGAGGGCTTGCTATCGAATGTAGTTTATCGTCTTACCCAGGATGATAGAATAGTAGAGACTTGAAGTCAGTGGAAATAGGGCGAACAGTAACTGAGTAATTCTAAAATGTAAATAAACACAACTTCTTATTCATAAATAAATTATTAATTGATGAAATTCAGATACGCACACACGCATATATATATATATATATATATATATATATATATATATATATATATATATATATATATATATATATAGGAATATTCGTGGATAAAACGAAGAAATAAACGGTCTTCAACACGGCTCTGCAAATTTAAATAAATATTTATTAAAGAATATTAAATTCCTTTCAAATTGAAATAAATGAATTACAAAGATTCTTTGTGAAACAACTTCACACAATATATTTTTTATGTTGTCGGTTTTTACGATACAACCGAATCAGTTCCGTTAATATAGAAGAAACAGAATGCGTACACACGTGAGAATGTGTATGTCACATATTTACGTTGTTTTATGTACGTGTATAATTTGTAGCTGTCGGCTGCTGAATAAGCAGTGAGCTGTCTTAATACTACTGCTGTCGCTCGTAAACAAACTCAGTCCGCATGTTTTTTATCTGTCAATATCACTAAGCTTTTTCGTAATTTTATATACTGGAATAAATATGCAAAAACATCAGTTTTGTATAACAAATGAACAACCTCTGGTCAAAGGTTAACTGAAAAGTAATTAGCAAACAAAAATTGATCGCTTTTATAACGAAACATTGGCCCCAGAAAAAAATATTAATATCATTGGTTCATGAGTATTTTAAGGAGGGAAACATATTGTTGATCATAATCTGTTGTGATCCGCCAAACAATAAATCTTTATTGTCTGCAAATTCAAAGAATACAGCGCGTTTCATATGACGTCGCTGATTGGTTAATACATATGAATATAGAAATTCAAAGTTTTGGAGCCGGCGAAAAGCTCAAAGGGATTTAGTTTTTCAGTTTAAATACAATTACTTAAATCTATTGTATTTCCTACGATTCTGTCACGTAGTTCTACATATATTATATATAGTGTTTGTTTCCTTAAGCATAGAAAGCTGGGCCAGTATTAGTATGCATACAATACATGCATTATGTTTCTTTGTTAAACCACACCAAAGTTGTATAATTTGTCTCCCTACAGCGCAGACAAATCTCTGGCATTCGAATCGCGTTTCGGCGACTATCCCTTAGTCAAGAGGGCACAACGATCTGAAGCCAGTCGAAAGTCCCTAAATTCTTTTGCCTGCAGGCGACAATCACTGCAGCCGCTGCACCGGCTTTGCAATTCGCTACAATCATCAGCGGCTGGGCCCGAGGTAACAAATTGGCTCCTCGCTGCCAATTGTACACATCCATTAGCATAAGGCCAATAATCCATTCACTTGGAGAGGAGTAAATACGCACAATTTATGCCGTGCCAAGGGAAATAGGAAGGAGTGTTTTTAATAGAAACACCGTTCATAACTGAAACGAGGTAGGCCTTGTGAATTTCTTGAGTAGAATATTATTCAGAGCAAGAGAATTTCGGTATGGCTTCCT
>OZ038496.1:5754197-5769197 GCA_964036315.1 Acanthosepion esculentum
TGATATTAAAATAACCGATCCGACGTGCGAATTCCTGATAATAAATGTGACATTACACTATTTATTGAACAATTTAGTTCATGCCACCTTTACTAAAAAACCTTCTTCTACAAAAGAATTCTCATATTACTATATTAGTACAAGAACGCACAATTTTAAAATTAAAAAAAATTCAACCTCAGCGTCGTGACTGCACGCTCCAAAAGAATTTCTTACAGTTAACAATATCGCATTTCTAAAAATACATCTTTCGGATTACACTTTGTCTTTCGATGTCCTATTATTACCTGGATGTAAAAAACTTACCTATTTCCCTACCTGAGGATGATCGTATGAAACGATTGAAAGCTAGTAGTAAAAAGAAATACCTGATAAAACCGGAATTTATAAACAAGGATCATACCATTCATTAACGGATTCGAGGTTAATGTATTTTATTATTAAAAATTGTTTGCGAGAGTGATTCTTGCCATATCATTAACTTCATTATCTGCTTTTCGTATGAATGATTCGCGTAATGGAATTATGTGTTCGATTTCTACAGGGTGCCATTCTGTTGTTCTTCCATGTCTGAAGAAATTACTGCATAATCTTAAAACTATCCCCGAACAAAGGAAATAAAGAAAAAGAAACGAGACACTTTAAAGCTTATTGTCAACAAACCTATGTATTTTGTTTCGATCTAACTATTTCTATCTTTTTAAACGGGTTTGTCTCCTTTCTTGTGGCTTGGTACCAGATTCACCTGCCTTTAATATATTACTCTACTGGGCTTCAATAACCATGTTTAACAACTACTCTCAAATACCAATATTTGTTTAGCAAGTTCGATCTCCATTAGAAGCCTGGATATTGTGGTTTTAGTAAATTCCCACTGGTACGACATTATTGAAGTTCTGCACTAGAATAAATGGCGAATAGTAAATATCTACATGAAGCGTGCATCAAAGAGCTAATATTGGTTTCGTAGGTAGTGAGTGGATGGGAGCCCATTATTGCAATAAAACGGACATGAATGAACTCTATAGGATTCAGCTTTTTGATTACGCCCGCACAGTCATATGTGTTTTGCCTTACGATCCATTTATTTTATATTTCTTCTCTTTCATTCATTTTGCCCCGACAAAAATGCTTCAACAATAGCCTGTTAAGTATTTCTTGCTCGAGTGTTGCGCGTCGCATGGCAAAATGGTTTAAATGTTGCGAACATACTATTTAGCCTAATAATAAGTCTTGTCCTTTTTAATCGTCGATATTTGCTCTTTACCACGAAACATTCGTCAATGTCTGCACGTTTCTATCAATTAAGTGTAAGAAAATGTGACCACACACACTTGAATTTGAACCGAGTTGATAAATAATAGAGCTGTAAAAAATAAATACATACATACGTACATATATATATATATATATATATATATATATATATATATATATATATATGTATATAAAACAATATATATAGTTATATATATATATATATATATATATATATATATATATATAAGTCCGACAATTATTTTAAGACATTTTTTATGTTTATATCTGTATCTATAAAAAAGAATGTATAAACATAAAAATGTCTTAAAATATATATATATATATATATATATATATATATATATATGTACATATATATGTACATATATATATATGAATGGTAAATACTCGTTTGGAAAGTCACGGATAGCTCAAATCGGTACCCGAGGAAAAAATTGTAAATAGAAAATGAATGAAGTAAAAATATGAGAACAAGACGAAACAAATCGCCAAGTGATTTAAGTCCTTAGTCCAAAAAAAAAAATGACTCAAACGAGTAGAAAGACTAAAACGTAGAGGGCTCAGTACGCTAAGTAGAGCGATAAACTAGAATAAATCTTAAGGAGCCAGGCAAACCTACCTAGGTTTCACATAAACGGATCTTCAGGGTAAAAGGCAGTTTTACCCTGGAGATCCGTTCAGGTGAAACCTAGGTAGGTTTGCCTGACTCCTTAAGATTTATTCTAGTTTATATATATTTATATATATATATATATATATATATATATATATATATATATATATATATATATATGTGAAGAAATATAGTCTTAAGATGTGCTATATTTATGGGATAATAATGCTCAATATCAGAGATAGAGCGTGTATAAATATAAAAGTGAACATAGAACTCAGTACTTAGAGGCGACAGTCTGTTTCATGCTAAGTGCAATCGTCAGGCCACGATTGCACTTAGCATGAAACAGACTGTCACCTCTAAGTACTGACTTCTATGTTCACTTTTATATATATATATATATATACTTATATATATATATATATATATATATATATATATATATATATATGTGTGTGTGTGTGTGTGTGTGTGTGTGTGTGTGTGTGTGTGTGTGTGTGAGAGAGAGAGAGAGAGAGAGAGAGAGAGAGAGTGTGTGTGTGTGTGTGTGTGTGTTTTAATTATATTTAAGTAAAAAGTAAGCGATATATTGCCCAACTGCATTTAGGAAACTATTTCATCAACTGATTCTATTCAAAATTCATTATTCTTTCTACATCTCTGAGATGAGGTATTATGATTAATTATATTATTTACAGTATTCGGACACTTATCTACATCTTCATTGCCATATTCACAACATTTTAGCCTCAAGGTCACTTGTCCCAGTGAATAAAGACTTTGGTTAGATCCAGTGACTAGACCCAAAGAGTTGTGAGTTCAATACCAGGCCACAGCAGTAGTGAACCTAAAACTTGGAGAGACGAGTTAAAGGGAAATAACTGAGACACTCTGCAGAGGCATGACACGTAGAACTAGAACAATCTACCCCAGTGGACGATATAAATGGTTCGATCCGAAATTCCAGTCACCTGAAGAAGGTCGAAGTGTACAACGGCCGAATCGTTATGAAGATGAAAATAAGTCCGAATAATGTAAATAATGCAAGTAACCCATTATTTTATTTTAATATTTTGAAGATTTTTATTTTTTCTATTGGTAGAAATTAATCATTGCGTAATTGATGCTAATTTAAGATTAGGAAAATTAACATTAAAACAGTTTCAATTTACTTTAAGTAGACAAAAGTAATTTCTATTATTTACAACCAAATCGTATATTATTTTTCTTGCAATTAAAACCGAAATTAAAATTTGAAAAGAAAGTATTTCAATTATTTCCTTACGTTTTAAATTTTTAACAAAATATGTTTTTAATAAAATATGTTCTTTGTCAATTTATCGCCATTCCCATTTTTGTACAGAGATTCTCAAACCAGTTCCAAATACTCTTTGAAAACGCATGAGTTATTTTTCCTTATAGACCGTTTTATTTGGACGTATTCTGGGGATGATGTATGCAAATTATGAAACGTATTTGGTCTACATTCTCAAATATAACGAAGACAAAGCGTGATATGTTCCGTTCATTACAAATCAACAGACACTGATTCTTATGTTTTGTCTAAATTCCCTGTAGTTTAAACGGATCGGAATAGACCTGATAAAGGCCGGAGAGTAGAACGAACGAAATGTGATAACAACAACAAAGATGAAGACAATCGTCCGCTTGTAAATAATGTAAAAACTCATTCTTTAGAATTATTAATTCCTATTACTTCTGGTGGTAAAACTCGATGTGAATTTTTGAAATTATATTAGAGGGTAATATGACTTCACATGAGAAGTTAAGTAGAATTGATTTCATGCTTTCGAAAATATTGCATAATTTTCCTGTTAGTTTGATAAGATATTTGAACGCTGCCGCCATTTTCTAAATGTTTCCATCCGGTTTCTTCATTTGCGATTGTCTCCATGACTGAGTGGGTATAAGTTAAACATCAATGGACCCGAAGGTCAGAAGAAAATGATTCTTATGAACGAATAATCTCAGACTGTTGGCTCCGAAGACAAAGCGAGTGAAGCGAATGAAACTGGAACGTTCAATCTTTGCTGACTATAGCAGCCCCACCCGTCAACCTTTTTCACCCTGGCCGCTGGGTTCTTTGTACAGACACGACCATCGTTTGTTTTCAATCCCCTCTTGGCATAACAAGACCGTCGAACTCTTTGCGCCCACCCCATTCATTTTCCATTAGTTGCAGTCTCTTGGCATTCAAACAATAAAATCCGCGAAAAACGTTCGGCTTTCAGCCAATTAATTTCAAGCTATGAATCTTTCGTGTCCTACACACTGGGGAGTACCCGGTTAGTTTGATTCAAATCAGGGTGGACTTTGTAGCGAAATCTTTTGACTCTAAGCATAGATACGAACGATGGTCTCCTATGTTGGAATAAAGCATTATGAGTCGAACAATGGAAAGGGTATTTGAGGTTTCTTTTACTTCCAGGAAGGAAACTAATCATTTTAAACGCATTCTATAAAAGATTGAACTGTGAGTCTTGTATGAAAAGCACACGTATATAAAGTTTGTTCAACTGCCTTCATCGCAAAATGTTGGTTTATATCAAGGAACTATTTATTTTTATTATTCACGTATTAATTTGCTTGCATCGTAAGTAGTACTTCATTTAAAATATACAAAAGATGTTTAAATAAAATAAAAAGAAATGACAAGGAAGACGAAATACTTTGAAAAACTGCCATGACATGCGAAGACACGATATTTGACATGCGAAGACGCGATACTTAACAGGGGAAGACACGATATTTGATAAGCGAAGACGCGATATTTAACACGGGAAGACACGATATTTGACATGCGAAGACGCGATATTCATAAAAAAAATGAAACCGACATAGCAAATAAAAAAGAAATATATCTGATAATGTGAGTCGAATGTACTCAGAAATAAGACAATTTATATTTAAATAAACACCGGAAACCAGTAAAATAGTCCAAGATATAGAAAAAAAATCCATAACAAAGAAATTTCCTTGGTTTTTAAACAAACATATATATATATATATATATATATATATATATATATATATATATATATATATATATATATATATATATATATGTATGTATTACTCATCTAGAAATAGTTTCAAATTAAATTGATGACTTAAGAAATATTACTCCTTAACCGTTATTCATAATATTAAAAATATTAACATTAGTAATTTTTTATTTTTTATATTTTCTTTATTGCTATAATATTCAGTTTATATGAAATTCCTAGTTTATTAGTGGAGAATTTAAACACTTAAATTACTATCAAACGGTAAAAAAATATTGTAAAAGTACATAAATCTGTGTTTTTCCAGATTGGCCGATACATGCCTACATACGTTAATTTCCCTCTCCAAATATATATCCGCCCCTCTTTCCTTCAAAACCCTAAGTCCATTTCTTATTTCTTACATCTTTACTGCTCCCCTTTTTCCTTTTTTCTCTTTTTTCTAGTTTAATTGAGTGTGTGCATTATGTGTAGGTTGTAGAGATTTTTTTTATTTCCGAATACGGTTAGCACATTGTGGCCTTGTTCGTAGTTAATATTGTTAAGTTTTGGCTTTTTTTTATTATTAAGGCTTCCATTATTTTTAATTTTTTTTAAAGGTGGATGAACAAATTATATTTGTGTTTTCTACTAGTATGTTTCTAGTGGAGTCTGGTAAGTTTGTGTATGTGTTTAAATGGGTTCTAATGGAGCTATGGTCAGATAGGTAAGGTATCTGGATAAGGTTCGTCTTGTTTGTAGTTACTACAACTACAAACAAGACGAATCTTCACTAAGACATATTATAAAGAAATACACTACCACAATTCACGCGAATAAAAAAATCAAATTAATTATCTATTATAAAAAAATTAAGACTGCTAACCTTATCCCAAAAAATAACAACACACCAGCTAAGTCAAAATTACAAATAACGAACATTATCTTCAAATGCCCCTTAAGAGACTGTGTTCCTGATCAAACCGGACTCATAAATAATTACATCGGTTACACAACTACATGCTTATCCAGACGCCTTACGTTACTCTTTGTCCAGAAAAGAAAGCTCTTGTTCAAACACAAGAAAAATTAAATAAAAATATGCACACACACACACACACACACACACACACACACATATATATATATATATATATATATATATATATATATATATATATATATATATATATATGCACCGTATTTAGTGGAAAGTGCTCAATATCCGTGACTGAGCTAACATGGATAGAAGTTTATAACAACGGGTTTCACGCTTTCGTGAAAACGAGAAACCCAGGGTTGCAAGCGTGAAACCCTGGGCTATAAAGTACTATCCATGCAACCACATATCTATCTCTCTCTCTCTCTCTCTCTCTCTATATATATATATATATATATATATATATATATATATATATATATATATATATATATATATATATATATAATCGTGTGTGCGTTTCTGTGTGTATATGTGTGAATGCTTCCGTTTGGTTGTGTATGAGTGTAAAAACTATGACTGCAAGTAGTTTCACGACATCCATTTACAACATCTTAACCTCTTGTTTGAGAAGTTTTATCATAACAGCGAATTGGGACAAAATATTTGTCATTCATATCGATGCTAAGATGCTAAAGAATCAGTAGTAAATCCCTTTCCTAATCAGTTAAGAAGAAAATAACGGCATTATTTCAGTAGGTTCCTATTTTCTTCCTTCAAAATAAATTATCTTGGAATATGAAAGACCTTGTATTAAACACGTTGTTCAAAAAGAAGTTCGAGTTAGGAAAATTTCGTTCGACACAATCACTGCGAAAATTTACCGTGTTCGAGAGTCCGTAATTGCTGCTAAATAATTAAATTGTAATTTTGCATTAGACAAAAAGGCACAAAAGAAAAACATCAACCCTATGTTTGCTATCGCTAGACATTACGAAACACTGTCACAGATATTTATGTGAGAAACGAAATGCCTCTTTGAATTTGTTCGGAATCATACCACGGTAAGGAAATAACTGTTGACTTTTTTCAACGAGTATGAAGTGTTAGAGAAGAAGAAACAGTATTGGTCTTGCCACAATAAATGTTAGAGTCGAATATGATATTTGTGTCTATATTCAGCTATTAGGTTATACATTCGAATGCAGGTCATTGCGTTGATATGGCGTTGCTAATTTAAGACACAATTATTAGAATTAACGATTATGCAGATTATCTGCACATGTATCGAACATACTTCCATCCAAGAATACATGTTTTCATATGTCTGCATAGCCGTAAATGTGTTGATAGATGACGCTATGAAACACTCACATATATATATATACACACACACACAAACACACACACACACACACACACACACACACACACACACACATATATATATATATATATATATATATATATATATATAGGTAATAATTCGTTCGTATATAATCTAAGTGAATCCTATTAATAAAATATAAAATTTTAAATATTAGAAATCATTTACACATAGATCTCAATGTTTTAATTAAACAGACCAACACATTTTATCCAGTAGGAATTAAGTTTGCATTAGGTTAATGATCATTTTTACCTTGTAAATTAAAACTAACCAATCAAACTTCAGTATCCTTATGTTACATAAAATATTTAAGTATCATATCCTGTTTCGATAGACTTCCAAAGCGTCTAGTTGTCCTTGTTGGTGAAGAATTATTTTCAACATTGCTATCCCTTTCTACCAGACCAAAGGTTACAAGCATATCCCTACTTTTTGGTAATTTCCATGGAAAAGAGTTCTGAGGAATTTCATTCCTTAGTTCCACCAGTTATAACCTTCAACGTTCAAACACGACATGACATGCACCTTGTAGCGAACCAGCGTCATTCGATTCCTATTCCATTGGTTAGATGTAAGTTCCACTGTAAGAACTTCTTACCGCGAATTGTTACTTTGTATAAGCCGATTTGCAAGAGGATGATTCCCGAATCATTAGAATCTTAACCTGTTGAAGTCTAGCCTTAATCGTTATCTTCCCCATATATCCTAACAATCAGTGGCTCTCGGGTCTTGTACTTACGCTGACTTTATAAGGGGCAGATCAAGCCAACCCTCTACTGACTAGTGATGCCATATCTGGATAGGATCTGACTTCACCTTCTAGACTTCAATTTCCAGTTTGTATAGTTCAAAAGTCTCTACGTTGCCTTGTGGGTGATGACTTATTTTCCACACCACAACCTCTTTCCCACAGATGAAAGTCTGTAAACAACTCTCTACGTTATCGATATTTCCACGGAAAGAGTACTGATGAAATTCATTCCTTAGTTCCACCAATTATAACCTTCAACGTTCAAACCCGACATGACGTGCACCTTGTAGCGAACCAGCCTCATTCGATTCCTATTCCATTGGTTAGATGTAAGTTCCACTGTCAGAACTTCTTGCCACGAATTGTTACTTTGTGAAGCCGATATGCAAGAGGGTGTTTCCCGGATCACTACAATCTTAACCTGTTGAAGTCTAGCCTTAATCGTCATCTTCCCATATATCCCCATAAACAGTGCCTCCAACTGTATAATCCTCTATCCTGAGTGGCTGTCGGGTCTTGTATATACCCTGACTTTACAAGAAGCAGATCAAGCCAAACAACAACTGACTACTGATGCCATATCTGGACAGGATCTGACTTCACATTCCATTCTTCATTGTCCAGTTTGGATAGTCTAAAAGTATCTAGGTCGCCTTGGGGGTGATGACTTATTTTCCACACTACAACCACTTTCGCACAGACGAAAGATTGTAAACAACTCTCTAAAGTATCGCTAGTTCTATGGAAAGGGTTCTGACGAATTTAATTCCATAGTTCCACCATTTCAAACCTTCAAAGCTCAGACCCGACATGACATGCACTTTGTAGCGAACCAGCTTCATTCGCTTCTTATTCCATTGGTTAGATGGAAGTTCCACTCTTCCCACAACCCGCTGCTTTTTCGTGACCGAGCCCCGAATGGGCGCTTCACTAGAATCATTTGTTCAAGTCTAAGGTCAACCGTTATCTTTCCCACATATTCTCATAAACTCTGCCTTTTACACTATAATCTCTACATCGAGGGGCTCTTGTGCGCTGTACAGAGTGAACATCATTGTAAAAAATATCATTAATATGGCAATTTTAAGTAATTTTTTTGTCATTATAATTGACTTTTATATACAACATTTAAGTCATTGTGTTCTACAGTGTAAAATCTGACAATTTTAACATTATATTCTACAGTATAAACAGTGTAAACTGTGAATACATTGTTTGCTTCGCTAAGATGAGAGCTCACATCACATATCCTTGTTTGCTATAGACAGCTCTTATCTCAATTTAGCCACGAAAGACTTCTATGATTACAGTTAGTAAGAAACATGATCGTATGGAAAATCAGGCGAAGCATGTATGCATATTAGTAGATTGAATTGCAATAATTTGTCGTGGGTAAATTGGTAATGGTACCATTTGTATCGAACGGGCTCCAGGGATATTGGATATAAATTCTTGTCAAAGTTTTCTTCTTGTATCTCCGACGCAATCTTCTCCTTACTCTAATATACGGATCCCGCGTTATAGACTTCATGTCTTTCGTTGTTGCGATGATAAAAATGAACATCTCATTTAAATTAATTCTAAATATTTTTCATTTCCGAAATCCAGGTGACTAAAAGAATATTGAAATGGAAAATTTGTTTTCGCTTCTGGTTCAAGATATATTCCGATTTTTCAATCGCATCTTATCAGATTTCTTAACCGATTATTTCTTCGGGTGTTAGATAAAAATGATGCTGGAATTTTTTTTTTTTTTGCGTGCAAGTTTTTAAACATACAGTGCTGTTCGATAAAAGTGACTCACCTGATTTTTTTTTTTACTAAATATTCTCTTCTCCGATGAAACGAAAGTTGATCTAAATCGAAAGGACAATCGATCTAAAAGCCGAAGAAGAAGAAGCTTTGAAAGCTCTTTGAATTTAGCAGTAAGTACTGTCAAGCATCCGTTCAGTATAATGTTCTGGGGATGCTTTTCTTTTCATGGAACTGGTTTCTTAAAACCTATTGAAAAGACCCTCAGGAGCGAGCAGTACAAGAGAATTTTAGAGTCTTGTCAGCTCCCTTCTGCTGAAAGGGTGCAAATCGACCCTACCAAGTTCATTTTTATGCAGGATAATGCTCCCTGTCACAAATCAAAATTGATGAAGGAATACTTTGATGAGAAGCAGGTGAGTGTTATGACATGGCCGCCCCAATCTCCTGACCTCAACCCCATAGAAAACTTATGGAGCATTATAAAGTACAGGCTCTCGAGAAAGCAGTTGAGCAACAAAGAGGATTTGATTGTGAATTTCATATCCGAATGGAATTCAATTTTTGGAGATGAGATTTGCCAGAACCTAATCAAGTCAATGCCAAAAAGAGTTGAAAAGGTTATTCAAAATAAAGGAGGACCCATAGATTATTAAATATTTCGAACTATATTACCTATTATAAATAAATTATACCGCTATTATTCTTTATTAAAAGCTGTTCGGTTATGTTTCTATTGATTACTAGTTGCAGGAAATAAGTGAGTCACTTTTTTAGCACAGAGTTTTTCCCTAAATCTCGTTTATATCCAAAATTATAATTATCAATAGAATACCTTAGGGTGAGTAAACTTTTTACTAGGTGGTCGAGAAGGGGTCTTTATGTTAGTAAGAGTAAAAATTAGTTTGACCCCAAAAACAATAGGCGAAAAAAATTGTAAGTAAAAAAAATCAGGTGAGTCACTTTTATCGAACACGCCTGTATATCTGAAGAAATCGATCTTTTCAATTCTCGACTTCATAAACATTTTCGAACAATTGGTTATTGCCACAGAAAAGACACTGACAACTGGCGTCGTGAATGCAGTGTAGATAACTCTTGTTAACTTTTTGCATTGGCAACGTTAAAAGATACAGAGATTGAGAACAAACATACGTATTACATCAACGAATTATATAATAAAATACGCAGCTGAGACAAAATATGAAATATATAGCAAAACGATATATAGCAAGAATGGACAGCTAATGTCATGTAACAATTGTCAGAGTTAGAATAAAAACCAGATTCGTTCATTTTGATGTATTAAATGCCGAAGTAATGGGCAAGAACAAATATTTGAATGACTTTGATAAAAGCCAAATTGCTATGCTCAAGAAATAAAGTCCGATTATTTCCGAAACGAAGGGTTTGGAAAACGACGTGTTACATTTGTACCGTCACTTTGGAAAGACTTCCGATGGCCTTTTCAAATATTCAGGGCATAGAGCAAAAGAACATTCTTTTGAAATCGATCGAGCTGGTATCTGACGATTCACAAAAAGAATAGTGAAATTTTAAGAGACCTCTTCATCTCTGTTTCAGGTGTAATTGCGTAGGATTTGACTAATGGATTCAAACTGTTGGGAGTCGGTCGGCATTTTTTTTGTCCAGTGGCTCAGTGTGCATTGTAATAATACATTCGATCACATGAAATCATGAGAAATGTTTGGTTTGGTTTGATGTGTTTTACGGCATATCAACCTCAATGGATTATTTAATGCCGATAACATTTTTTTTTCATGGTAATATTTTGTTTTGTCAAAAATCTATGTCTGGTAATTTTTCCTCAAAAATGTATAGCTGGTAATATTTTCCAAAACGTATTGCTGGTAATATTTTTTTTCAAAAAATATATTGCTGGTAATAGTTTTTTTTCCAAAAATATATTGCTGGTAATAGTTTTTCTCTTCAAAAATTTATTATCTGGTAATAATTTTTTACAAAGTATTTCTGGTATTAAAACCTATTCTTACACTTTCATAATGCTTTTTACCTCAGTTTCCGGGTTAACTATTTGCCCATAGTTGGGACCCTAATACGTGCTACCACCCTGGGTCAGGGTGGACCTGGGAACACCAGCAATTAAGAGGTGGTTCCAAGCTTCTCAAAACCTCCTGAGCAGAGGCCTTGCTGTCGGACGTAGTTTATCGTCATACCCAGGACGCGGATGCAGTTTATCGTCTTACCCAGGACGCGGATGCAGTTTATCGTCTTACCCAGGACGCGGATGCAGTTTATCGTCTTACCCAGGACACGGATGCAGTTTATCGTCATACCCAGGACGCGGATGCAGTTTATCGTCTTACCCAGGACGCGGATGCAGTTTATCGTCATACCCAAGACATGGATGCAGTTTATCGTCTTACCCAGGACACGGATGCAGTTTATCGTCATACCCAGGACGCGGATGCAGTTTATCGTCTTACCCAGGACGCGGATGCAGTTTATCGTCATACCCAGGACACGGATGCAGTTTATCGTCATACCCAGGACGGTCATGAGAAATGATTTGTTCTTTTATTTCTCTGCGCGCAGGCGATTAAGAGTGATTCCAGACTGAACGCTGTCCTTAATCAGGAAATTTCATACCTGGACTCATATTCGTTCTACATAACGATAACCTTGTAATACGTTTTATTTTTATTTATTTTTTTAACAACTAATTCCTTGTAGCTTCAGAATCTAGGCATCCATGGCTCTCTACAGTTTCGTTTTCTTAATTGTCTGTGAATTACGATGATATCGTGATGAAAATAAAGTTGTTGTCATTGCCTTCTCCACGGATCGGTTCTCTTATTCCTAGACTGGCTACAACCGAAGGCAAGAGAGTTCAATTTATCCTGCTATGTAACTCATACCTAGGGTGAGAAGTGATAGATTTATGCCTATCCAAAGAACACCAGTGCGAAAATGAGCGCAACAGATTAAGGCCAGAATGTGTACACGATCCGTCTTTTTTAAATTCACAAACCGAAAACCGTTGAATGACGCGTATATTCCGATCTTAAATACTTCTCAAAATATCGCCCAATATACACAAATGCGAAACACACCTACATATTGGCCAATTGAGTGATACGATTTCAAATGAAAATATCCATATATAAGCCAGAACCATTGAAAATGACTGGAAACGTGGGCAATATCCCGTTTATGTCTGCTTCTTTCACTGCTAGAATTAACGAACAAATGCAAGAAGGGACATTTCCATAACCGAGAGCTCCTTTTGTTAAATAATAGTTTAGCAGACTAATACATTTTTAGAGAATTGTATTTCATTTAGACCTTTGAGGTCAGATACATGAAATCAAAGGAAGTCTTTTTTTTTAATTGGTTAAAATTAGCGTGGGAATGTTGGATCTAGAAAGAGATTTTAGTGAGTTTAGTTTTACACGTCGAAGAATGTAGACGTATTGTTTCGTGTCTGGGAACTTTCTCCACAGTGTGGGTGGGTGGGAGAGCAACCCCACTGGCTAGTTAGAAAATGTACACGTCGACGCGGTGAATAAAACTAGATGAGTTTTTAAAATTCCTTTGTTGAAGTTCGCTTTAATCTCCGAAGGAAACAGCTAGCGATCAGCGACCATAAAAGAAGAAAGCAACATTATTATTATGGAATCGACCCCGTCAACCAAGACCTTCCCAGATAAGGTGGGGGCTATAAAACACTTTACTCTGACTATAAGTCAGACAAGTTTTGATCTCAAATAAGCATAGCAGGTATATTTTAAGGGAGAAGACATGCTAAGCTGATAATTAATTCGCCATGAGACATATATTTGAATGATGGAGTTTAATTTTTTTTATTATATATCACTCAATGTAAGTGTCAATCAAGGTAGTGGGTTAATGAATGACGTGTGTGATTTGAATGTAATAGGAGGTAATAGGATATGAAGATTACAAGGATAAGGTTTAAGATTGCATTATTCAGGGAAGCATCCACCTAGGAGTCCGTTCCGCTAATTAGCAGTTTTGGGGAAATGCTGTCTGCGGAATTTCCTCTTTATAATTGGAATATGGAGGAAAGGATTGTGAGTCGATTCCGTGGAGGTAACATGGCATTTCTTAACTGTAAATGTCTGAACTGGTAGAAGAAAAGATTGAGGCTTATCTGGACATTGACTTTGAAATTCGTGACAGGCTAGCATCTGTGGGGAAACGGGTTGCAAAGTGGAAATCACACGGCCATATAAACGCCTTTGAATGCTTGTCATGGCTAGAGAGTGAGCATTGAATAACTCCATCCAAGATATGGCAACAATCCTCCATATTTCATCTAATTTAACTTATACATATAAAACGTCTGACAAAAGGATTCTGGCATTTTCAGAGGTGAAAGAATAAAAGTAATGTTGGATGTAGAAAGTGATTTCAGTGAGTTTCATTTTGATCATTGAGGTCAGATACAGGAGAACAATGGAAGTCGGTTTTGATTGGGTGAAACTAGCGTGGGAATGTTGGATGTAGAAAGTGTTTTCAGTGAGTTTCATTTTGATCTTTGAGGTCAGATACAGGAAAACAATGTAAGTTGTTTTTGATTGGGTAAAACTAGCGTGGGAGTGTTGGATGTAGAAAGTGATTTCAGTGAATTAAATTTTACACATCGAAGAATGTAGACGTATTATTTCGTGTCGGGGAATTTGCTCCCCAGTTGAGGGGGTGGGTGTAAGAGAGCAACCTCACTGGCTAGTTAGACAATTTCATTGTCGACAGGGTGAATAAAACTAGATGTGTTTAAAATTAATTTGTTGAAGTTCCCTTTTATCTCCGAACAAAACAACTGGCGATCTTCTTTTTTTTTCTTTTTTTTTGCATCATCTTCGACAATGGTTTGTATTTATCAGTTCCATTTAAGGTCTTGATACAAAATAAGCTTCCACAAATCTTTAAAGCTTTCACGGTCATTTTCCATTTTATATTGTCACACATATAAGAAAACCTACTCAACCAGATAGTCGGATATACGCATATATAATTTATTTCAATCAAATAGAAAATCACATGTGAAAATTACTATAACTCACAATAGCATGGCACTGGGCAACAAAAATAAAGAATTCACTGTTTGATTGGTTTCTTGAAATTACCTACACGAAAACCATTGCGTTATGGCAAGTGTAATCATAAAATCATCCCCTATAATTTTCTTTTACACATACAAAGGGAGAGGATGAAAGGAGCGGCCTTGTCACCAGATTTGAAGCCCATTACGAATTGAAT
>OZ038496.1:5776697-5786697 GCA_964036315.1 Acanthosepion esculentum
CCCATTGATAATCATTTGCCCACTGCTGTTCAAATATTGTAAATTTGTTTTAATGTACAAATCCTTAAACTATAAGACATCCATCGAACACGTTCTCTACAATTGATTCGATTTCACTTTTTATCGTAGATGTTAGTTAAGAAAAACTATTTTTATTATAGATCATAAAGAAAAAAAAACTGTTCCTTTTATTTAAGGGCGTTTTCCAATATGGGAATCAGACACTGGTAGTCGTGGCACAAATTTATTAGAATAAAATACTTTACAAGCCCCACCTTCAGACATAAACATCGTCCCTCTGCACAAAGCAATAATACGAGTTCGTGTAGATATGCATTAGGTAAAGTAACCGTTGAAATAAAGCGCCATGAGAAATGATATAGCAATTCATAAATATTTATTTTAATAGCCTTTAAGTAATAATATAGCATTGTTTCCACTAAAAACCGGCTAAAAGATCTATCTATCTATCTATCTATCTATCTATCTATCTATCTATCTATCTATCTCAGTTTGTCCTAATCTATCTATCTATCTATCTATCTATCTATCTATCTATCTATCTATCTATCTATCTATCTATCTATCTCAGTTTGTCCTAATCTATCTATCTATCTATCTATCTATCTATCTATCTATCTATCTATCTATCTATCTATATATATATATATATATATATATATATATATATATATATATATCAGTTTGTCCTAATCTATCTATCTATCTATCTATCTCTTCTCTCTCTCTCTCTATATATATATATATATATTTCAGTTTGTCCTAATCTATCTATCTATCTATCTATCTATCTATCTATCTATCTATCTATCTATCTATCTATCTCAGTTTGTCCTAATCTATCTATCTATCTATCTATCTATCTATCTATCTATCCATCTATCTATCCCAGTCTATTCATATTCATCTTCTCAGCGCGTTATAACAACTTCTGCCCGTTCATTTCCATGAATGTATTTATCCGTCTTTATTAAGCGGTTCATTAGCACATCTACGAATTCCGATTTCCCCTTCTTCATATGTGTTGTTTGATCGTCTTTTCTATGCCAATAGGTTTTCCGGTGAGACGCTCTGTTTTCAGAAGCTCGTCGACAAGTCTGTAAATTATTGTTTTCAGAATATTTTCGAACTAAGAGAACTTGAAATCAGAATGGGAATCTATGGTAGTCAGAATTTTCTGTCTACCACACAAATATAAATCCAACAATGCCGCATGGAATTATGTAATCGGAAGTGGAAAACGAAGCCTTGTGTACAGATTACGAAAGACAACATCCCTGGTAGAAGACTACGAAGGAGACAACTTTAGAGATGGGAAAACGAAATCAGAAAAGACACCGGGATGCCATTTTTGACAAATGAAAGGATTACTTTGGACAGGAAGAAATATCAAAGTTGTGTGCATAAGAATTACGCTAGGACCTCTTTGACATTATTCAAGTAACAAATGAATAAAAACAGTATAAGATGAAGTCAGAAGCGTATCATGTAGGACAAGGGCGCTTAGGCGAAAGGAACACTCTTTTCTTCGATTTATTGTCTTCTGGACTATTCTAGTCGAATCCATTACATTAATAGTTAGAGGCTCGGATTGAGAAATCGGAGAGCCGAGTTCGAATTCCACCGGAATCCATTACATTCACTTACGTGCTAATACCCTTGGGAAAGGTATGACTCCTCTTCTCCACACAGCTATGGGTAAATAGCAGGGCAGGCCGGGTTCTATGGCCTTGGATGTCAACTGGTCTACCGCAGAAAGAAATGGCAACCTACGGGGAACTAAATCTGCCTCGTCAGTCATGTATCAAAAGATACATGATCGCCTAAGCGTGTATCACGCATGGCACATAACTGACTGAATGATTTTCCAGTCGAATCCGTTACATTCACTTACGTGCTAATACCATTGGGAATGGTATGAATCCTTTTCTTCTCCCCGCAGCTATGGGTAAATAGCAGGACAGACCGAGTTCTATAGCCTTGGATGACAACTGGTCTACTGCAGAAAGAAATGGCAACCTACTGCGGGAAAAATCTGCCTTGTCAGTCAGGTATCGAAAGATATATGATCGCCTAAGCGTGTATCACGCATGGCACATAACCTGACTGACTATGGTAGTCGGAAATGTCTAAATCGTTTAGATCTTAATTTTTATTATTCCGTATAGTATATCTACGTTTTATCCAAACAGTTTGAAGCGGACTATGGAACGAAGAACTGTTCGGCTAAATGCTGTTATACTATACAAGAAAAAGATGATGTATGGATTAATGGAAATATTTTATATCAGAAATTCGGAAAAGAAAAGAGTAGTTATAAACGTCCGATAAAAGTGATATAACCCAATAACTGTGACCCTATAAATATATTTCCTTATTATTCGACCTTTTACTCTCTTCCATCTGAAAGCAACATTCTAAAATTTAGAATTTACTTATAATCAAACGAAAGAGATTATGATAATAGGTTGGTCGGTTGGTTGTTTTGTTTTATGGCATATCAAATCCTCAGTGGGTCATTTAATGCCAACAAGATTTTTGAAATAGATACATAGCGATAGTTTGGTAAAAAAGGTGTATATGTATACATATATATTTGAACCATTTTTCAATTACTCATATCTTTGAGTACAATCACATACCTATTTTTACACTTTTATAATGCTTTTTACCTCAGTTTCGGGGTTAACTATTTGCCCATAGCTGGGACCCTAACAAGTGCTACCACCCCGGGTGAAGGTGAACCTGGGAACACCAGCAATTAGGAGGTGGTTCCACGCTCCTCAAAGACTCCTTATCAGAGGCCTTGCTGTTGGTCGTAGTTTATCGTCTTACCCTGGGCGCGGATGTAGTTTATCGTCATACCCAGGACGCCCCATTGTGGGTGTCTTAGCGCTCTGCAGAGGTGCAATCGGCGTATTCTACAGCCCCAGCCGACAGGGCGAGATTATGATAATAGAAAACACGAAACCATTTCAATCATATATTATCATATATTATCATATATTATCGTGCTTTAGAACTGTACGCCCTAAAACTTCTAAAACAGGGTTGACTCTGGACGTATACGTGAAAAAATTATGAGCCAGCGTGCATTTGTTTCTGTGTTGAAGCATATTAACTTCATAGCGACACTTATCAAGGAGTTCGTAAATACAATAGCCTGAAATGAAACGTATCGATGTAACTGTGTATCACTTTCCGCACCCATTTCATCTCCAACCCGTTCTCCACTTCCAGCAGCAACATTATCCAATTTTCTCCGCCAAACACGAACCGATCAGTCTTTGTCAACAGGTCTTGTACGCTCTTCAACAAAACGTTGATGGATGCTCCTAGGCGCAAGAAAATGAGCTGACCGAAAAAGTTCGTTCTATTTGCCAAAATACTGCATTAATTTTGGCCGAAATGCCAGGAAGGGAAAAATGATCATTTCACCATTTTCAAACACCCTATACCAGCTGGATATTTTCCAATTTCCTGCCGCGACCCCTATCGCCTTTTGTGGTCGAATTATTTCACGCTTCGTCAATTCATTTCACCGTTCCCAGCAGCGGCAAACCATTAGCCCGGGTTTAAACAATGAATGGGAGTAAACCGCTTCTTGCCTTTGAAATTATCGGCTTCGAGTCAGAATCTGGTCAGGCCAGGACGTTGTAAGACTTCATTTGAGGATCTTTAATTTATGCCATCTCAAATATTATTGTGAAGTACATGTAAGCGTAGCGGCTAAAGGCGCCAAAAATGGAAAAGACTAGTTGAGTTCAAATTCCAATCAGTGCCATTACGTTTGTTGACGCATAAATGCACTTAGAAAGTTGTGAATCAACACCCGGCTGTAAACAAAGAAAACGAGTTTACTTTGCAAACAGTATATTTATCTAGCGATCTGTGAACAGAACAATGTATGTAAACAAACTGAGAGACATACAAACATACACACACACACACACACACACACACACACACACACATATATATATATATATATATATATATATATATGAAGAAATATAGTCTTAAGATGTGCTATATTTATGGGATAAAGTGCTTAATATCAGAGATAGAGCGTATGCAAATATAAAAGTGAACATAGAAGTCAACACTTAGAGGCCACAGGCTGTTTCATGCTAGATGCAATCGTCAGGCCCTGACGATTGCATCTAGCATGAAACAGACTGTCGCCTCTAATGTTGACTTCTATGTTCACTTTTATATTTATACATATATATATATATATATATATATGTGTGTGTGTGTGTGTGTGTATATATGTATGTAAACAGGTTGACTTAAATATAAACACATTGAAATAACTCAATATATCTGAACAAGTTGATATAGATATGAACTGATATATATATATATATATAGAGAGAGAGAGATAGATATTTAGATATTTATATAGTGTGTGTACGTATGCGTTGTAGGGGTCTGGGCGGGAACATAAGATTGTATCGCCTAAGGGGTGTGAGTGTCACCAAGAGATGTACACTCTTCCGGTATATCTTTGAAAATACGCACCCTTTTATCACTGAAATCCCTTTTTAAATCTTCCATCAGTTAAATTTTAGTGCCCTCTCCGCCTAAAGTCCGCCCCGTCTCTCTCGTCTATTACCCCTCTATATAGATCACGGGTCCCCCACACTCTCACACATACTCTCACCAATTTCTCCCGGAGTCGTTTTTCCGTTTTCTTTTTTCCGTTTTCATTTTGAATCTGTAGGTCTGATGAATTGGGTCGTTTTTGCGATTCCAATGGAATAAATTATGACCATGGAATATTAGTGTTTAAGTCTTTTTATTATATCCTTACTCTGTCCTGGACATCGAGTTCTACCTGGATCATATCCTCTTGGAATTATTTGTATACACATATGTGTATGTGCATATATAATTGCATATGTATGTGTATCTTCACCACTAATATTGTCTATATATATATATATATATATATATATATATGTATATATATATATATATATATATATGTATATATATATATATATGGTGTTCACAAAGTCATGCGGTTTGAAACATGACATTAATAAATTTTTTAATAATAATGAATTTTTATGCAAAATAATTGTTGCTACCTCTTCACTGTGCACCCTGATATATATATATATATATATATATATATATTTTTATGCAAAATAATTGTTGCTACCTCTTCACTGTGCACCCTGATATATATATATATATATATATATATATATATATATATATATATATATATATATATATATATATATATATGCAGAAATATAGTCTTAAAGTGTGCTATATTTATGGGGTAAAGTGCTCAATATCAGAGATAGAGCGTGTGTAAATATAAAAGTGGACATGGAAGTCAGCACTTAGAGGCGACAGTCTGTTTCATGCTAGTGCAATCGTCAGGCGATATATATATATATATAGGTGTGTGTGTGTGTGTGTGTGTATGCAGATTTCCTTGAATACGGCAGACAATGTGCTTTGATTTAATTTTCTTTATATAATTTCTCATGCGATCAAATAATTTTTTTCCTTTCGCATGATAAATTATATAAAAACTGTCCGAATGTTCTTTTTGTTCGACCGCTTTCGTCTATACATTTTGCCATTTTCAAGGATTATATATTTTAACTAAGAAATATATATATATAAATGAGTTGTCCACAATGTCATTACGAAAAGCATTGAGATAGTGATAGCCACTAAAGTTTTGTTGCGCGCACACACACACACACACACACACGCGCGCGCACGCGCACGCGCACACGCACACACACACACACGCAATCATATACATATATTAAAACCTTTGTATCGCAGAAATATCGAAAATTATATATATATATCTATATATATTTAGACCTCCATATAACAGAAAAATGACAAATTGCATATATATATATATATATATATATATATATATATATATATATATATATTAATCAAACCTATTTTAATATTTTAATTATTTCATTTTTCTCTTTCCACTGCAAACACATGCCTGCATAAACACACACGCGCGTGTGCACGTACATACACACACACACACACACACACACATATATATATATATATATATTAGTGTATTGGGGCAGCATATTATTATTTAAATATATTCTTAAATATAAGAGACAATTAATGTCTATTGTGTCTGGTCACGGGCCGTTCTAAAGTCCATATTCGCTTTAATTTCGTGTGAAAATAAAGACAAAAAGTGTCCTACATTTAGATATTTTTTTTTTATAAAGCTGTTCCTTGATCTTTGCTTTCGGCTCACATGGGCCATCTTCAGAGTGGTTATAAGGACATTTCAACAAAGATATACATCATCAAAGATGTTATTCTGTTATGTTGGCATAGAAGATTGCTATTCGACGATAACGGTCGCGGAATAGCAGACGCAGGTCGTAAATTCATGATGCGGTTCTATGAAGTCGTACCACCTGAGAGAACGAAATATTAACTACCGAACCTTATGTCTAGATGCAATGTATAATATAGATAGATAGGTAGCTGGAAAGATATATAGATCTAAAGGTAGTGAAAGGAATAGAAAGAAAAACTACACTACATTGCATCTATTACGTTAGCCTCTTTCTGAATATTGATAAGGCGAAACGCGTCGGCAGGAACTACGATTTTTTTTCCAATTGTCATTTTAATACCAATTTGTCTTATCCATAGAATTATTCTGGGAAATTTAACTATTTTGTTGACATGGAAAAAAAACCCCTTGGTATAAAGGAAGTTAACATTAACCAGAAAGACGCTTAAGCAGGAGATCTCTTTCTTTTTTAAATTTTGCATTTTCGCTTTCATTGTTTGCCTTGATAAAGTCGGAAGACAAAACGCGTCGGCAACAACTAAGATTTTTTCTAATTGTCATATATATATATATATATATATATATATATATGTGTGTGTGTGTGTGTGTGTGTGTGTGTGTGTGTGAGTGTTTGCATGTATGCAGAACAATAAGAAAGAACTCATTAGGTAAATAATCCAGAGTTCTTTAGTATTTTTATTTTTATTTTTAAAAAGATAGTGCTCCATAAAGAAGTAGAGCTCATTATAATATTTTTTATAAAAATATGATTCCTTCTCTACATAAGAGTTCTCACGTTTCAAAAACGAGAGCCAAAAAGTTGAATTAAGGTATCGAGTCCCGTTTCAACCTCAAGTGAAAATTTAGGAATAAGCTATCTTGTGGTTTGCGCGTGTTTATAAGTATGGTCTCTTGCAACATTAGTTACTATGGAAACGGCTGGGACCGGCCACATTGGTTAGGTGGTCGAAGAGTAGTTTTTATCTACAGACCAGTCACCTTGGGAAAATTTATGTCAGGTTATGGTGGGGTCTCTATTTCAAATCTGGTGGTGGCGGTCACCGTCTAGTTAGTTTAAAGCGAAATATATTTTATGGCGCTACGGCAGGTCGTTAAGTGAAGAGAGGATTCTGTTTTATTATTATCTATCTATTAATCTCTTTATTTATTTGTTTATTCAAATGGCTATTTCTTATACAAACGTGTTGGGCTGGACTACAATTTGTTTTTTTGACGACTTCACAAAGGGTTTTTCTATTTAATGATTGGGCTAAGCTTTTAAGACTTTTATTAAACTATGGAATTTATTTGATTATCTATTTTTTATGTTAATTATTTAATGCGAAAATTTGTTGATGTCGGCAAAAAACCGTTAACTCCTGCCTATGGTTTAACAACTTTTCATTATTTAGAAAGTGTAGTTTTTCATGTAGGCATAAAGGGCATGGGTCGTCCCAGGTCTTACAAGTTCTTGTTCTATTTATTATTTTCCATTTTACTTTTGGTGTTTTATTCGTTTCTTTTAAATGCCAGAAATATTGGGATAGAGTTATCTAATTTCTATTTTGAATATTGTTGAAGGAGCACTTGTGTTGTCTCCATCTAATTTTAAATTTATTCTTCGTTGACCCAATGTATATCCTGTCAGTGTTAGGACTCTCAATGGATGAGATAGTGCATTGGTATACCACGGATTTTGTGAGGCATTTATTTTCTAACGGGCAGTTTTGAGGGTTTCTACAATCACATAATTTTTCATTATTTTTGTCTAATTGCAGTTTAGGAGTTTTATTGATACTGTTTTGGCATGCGTGTTTTTTCCAGGATTTTATTATTATGTTTTTTATTATTCTTTCTAGATTTCCAGTGCTGCTGTAACTTAATTTTAAGGTGTTTTTATTAAAGATCTCGTTAAGTTTGCTATAAGTGGGAAAGTGTTTTTCAATTAAAGCTAGGAACTTATGGCCAAGTTTAGTACTGACCATTTGGTTGAACGGAGGGGTATACCATATGATCTTTATTTTCCTGTTTTTCTTACTATTGGTACTATTGTTTCTATAGCTTATGTCAGCGCTTTTGTATCCGTTATTTTTCAGGGCTGTGTTATAAAAATTACTGTGTTGTCGGAATATTTCGTTATTTGCGGAGTTCATGCTTATTCTTTTCTCTATTGATGTGGGTATATGCTTAATTATAGATGGAGGGTGATTTGACTTAGGGTGTATATACAAGGGATTAGTGTTAGGTTTTCTGTAGGGTGTTTAAATGTTGTTCATTAAGTCTAGAGTTACGTCGTGGATGTTTACCCTTTTTAATTTAGTGTTTACTATAGTTTTTAGATTTAGTTTTCCGAATTCACTATAAATTAACTTTCTAATTTTATCTGTTTTAAAATTTGTGGAGCTCCTCACTACCATGAGCCCGTCATCTCTATATAGCCCGATGTCCTTAATGTCTAATTCACGGTGCGCGGTTAGGTTGTACAGTATAAATAGACCGACAAGGTCCGAAGATTCTGCAGAGTCCAGAGATCCCATGGTGATGTCAAAATTGTCATTAGTGTTTTTAATCCACTGGTCTCCATTATGGATGAGGACAGATTTCTTGGCACTAAGAATTATGTTTGTTTCTTCCTTAGTTATGTCTGAATATACTGTAACAAACTCCAGGGCAGTAGTGAAGAGGTTTTTCGTTATAGACTGGTAGTAATCCACAATATCGAACTGAATTAGTGTGCAATCAGGCTTATTGTCGATGTTGGTAAACCAGTTGATGACTTCTTTGGTATTCATCCAGAGTGTTAATCCGAGTCGTTTTTTAATTTGGCTAGTAATCCTTTCTAGGATTTTTTTGCTTATCTTTCCTATGTCGGGTCTAGTTGCGTTTATCATTCTGGTAGTGGGGTTTTCCTCAAAATCTTGTTTGTGGTCCTTAACAGTGATGTAGATCTTTATGTTATACATTCTTTTTTATAGATACAAATATTTAGGTAAATGCTCTGTTTTTAATAAACAGTATTAAAAACATTTATCGGCCTGAATGTCCGAGGAATTGTCGTAGAAAATATTCGTCCTCCGACAGGAATCGAACCTGTATACTATACGGAACCGTCATATTACCGATTTCGCCACAGAGGAGTGTTTCGGCTAGCAAGGTCGATTTTACTGTTTTTAAACTACAATTTTCAATCCTTTTCTCACGTACATTCATATCTGCTCAATGCATATCCAAATGTAAACAAATGACGTCAGAAATATGAAATATCTATAAAAAAAGAATGTATAAACATAAAAATGCCTTACAATAATTGTTGGACTTTGTCCATTTAATAATGTGTGACGTCATTTGTTTACATTATGATACGTATCGAGCTAAGAGAAACGTTCCTCTGTGGCGAAATCGGTAAAAGCAGGTCAGGCTATATGACGGTTCCGTATAGGATACAGGTTCGATTCCTGTCGGAGGACACATATTTTCTATGAAAATTTCTCGGACATTCAGGCCGGTAAATGTTGTTTAATACTGTTTATTATAAAACAGAGCATTTGCTTAAATATTTGTATCTATAAAAAGAATGTATAAACATAAAAAATGTCTTTTTTTTTTATTTATTTTTTTATATATATATATATATATATATATATATATATATATATA
>OZ038496.1:5791697-5934197 GCA_964036315.1 Acanthosepion esculentum
AAACCCAATTTGGGATGTTCATGAAATATAAATATCTTGATGAAAAGTAAAACCATCATCCGGACCAGCTCCTCCTCCTCCTTTTAAACTTGTTTCTTGTTTACGATTGGGTTTCTTGGTTCTTCTCAAATTCTACTTCAGCTCTGTACTTTTGACGCTGGTCCTTTCTTACGCTTATACAACTCCACACAGTAAACATCTACCTTGAGTGACTCTTGGGCCCTGAATTGGGTGAATATCAAAAAAAAAAAAGAAAAGAAATATACAACTGAAAAAGAAATAAAAAAAAACGAGAAAATCACATGAATTTAACATAATTTGTTTAGGCTAGCACATGCCAAATTTAAATCCAGGGCCGTCTTACACCTGTTTGACAAACGATGACTTCAGGAGTGTAGCCGTACTCAACACGCTTGGACAATGAAGAGCCGTCCTAAGTATGGCAATAAACTTTATCCGCGTCTTGGGTATGACAATAAACTTCAGCCGCGTCCTGGGTATGACAATAAACTTCATCCACGTCCTTGGTAGGAAAATAAACTTCATCCGCGTCCTGGGTATGAAAATAAACTTCATCCGTGTCCTGGGTATGAAAATAAACTTCATCCGCGTCCTGGGTATGACGATAAATTATGTCCAACAGCAAGGCCTCTGATCAGAAGTTTTTGAGGAGTATGGAACCACCTCTTAATTATTGGTGTTCCCAGGTTCAACCTGAACTTGGGTGGTAGCACTTGTTAGGGTCCCAGCTATGGGCAAATAGTTAACCACCAAACTGGGGTCAAAATATTATGAAAGTGTAAAAATAGGTATTAATATCAGTAATACTTTGTAAAAAAAATTATTACAAGTAATACATTTTAGACAAAAAGATTTTTTACCAGCAATACTTTTTTGAAAATTTTTTTTATCAGAAATAGATATTTTGAAGGAAAAATATTACTAGCAATATATGTTTGAAAAAAAAATATTACCAGCAATAAAAATTTTGTTGGCATTAAATAACCCATTGAGGTTGATATGCCGTAAAACAAACAAATACATAAACGAAACCATTCTAATTGAGGGTTTGTTTGGCTATTTATTTAATTCCTCAGTTCGACCCGCTATCAACATGGCGACCTTTATTTAAAGCGAAGTCATATTGCAAGTCAAGGGCAGAAATGGAGGCCTATCTAAAATTATTGATTGGAGATTGATATTTTGAGATTTTCGGCAGTAGGCTGCTTTAAAAATTCCAAGTAAAATATTACCTGCGTAATTAATTTGGCTCCAAAATTTAATCTGCTTCATCATGTTGTATTTTTCTTTACTAAGGTCTTATTGCAATCTATCTATCTATCTATCTATCTATCTATCTATCTATATATATATATATATATATATATATATATATATATATATATATATATATTGGCGGAGCTTCGGACCCCTGTATTCTCATCTTAATAAGGATATCCCGAATGTTATATGCATTTTAATCTTTGAATTAATTATCTACGTTAAAACAGTTTTAATGAAACAGAAAGCATATCGAAACAAAGCATATCTGGAACAAAGAAAATAAACATGAAAGTCACTATTTATTGTTTAGAAATAAAGTAATTATGTTATACTGACTTATTTTGTTCTAAATATACTTTTTATTGATTATAGAAGTAAAAAAAATAGTAGAAGTAAAGAAATGAATCTTAAAAATTCCTGATTTAACAGCAGGATTAGGATTAACGTTTTAATTGCCTCGTTTACAATATCTAAAAATAACGGAGTAAATTTACTGAATTAAATTATGGTTAATTTTACAGAACAACGTTCCTAATAAATGATTTTCATCATTTTTCGTATAAAATATAATGTTTGTTCATATTTTATGATTTTGACGCTAAAATAAATTAAAATTCAGAATACTTAAGAATTACCTTAAAATTTAAAATAAAATCACAAATTACCCATAAAAAGTAAATTTTATCATCAATGTAATTATTGTCCGTCTATATCTCTGAGATGAGATATAATGATTACCTGGATTATTTACATTATTCGGACTGTTATCCTCATCTTCATTGCCATATTCACAACGTTTCGGCCTCTATATCTCTGAGATGAGGTATTATCATTACTTGCATTATTTACATTATTCGGACTTTTATCCTCATCTTCTTTGTCATATTCCCAAAGTTTCGACCGTTTTACGCTCCGGCCTTCTTCAGGTGATTGGAATGACATGGCCCAGTGGATAAACACGTTGGTTAGACCCAGTGACTAAACCCAAAGTGTTGTGAGTTCAATACCAGGCCACAGCAGTGGTGAACCACAACTTGGAGAGTTGAGTTTAAGGGAAATAACTGAGTTAACCGGAAGAGGCATGACACGTGGAACTAAAACAATCTACCCCGGTGGCCGATATAAAGGGTTCGGTTCGAAATTCCAATCACCCGAAGAGGGCCGGAGCGTACAACGACCGAAACGTTGTGAATATGGCTATGAAGATGAGGATAACACTTCGAATAATATAAATAATGCAATTAATATATTTGTTGTTATGAATAAATATATCATAGAGAAAAATATTAAATTAACTTTATGTAACAAATAATAGCGTTTTTAAATAAATTTTACAGTGTTAAAATAACGTTGAAGAAAATATTAAAAGTCTGTCAAAATTAAACATAAGAAAACATTATTAAAATCAACTTTCTTGTGATTTACTTTGTAGCTTTTATAACAAAATAAACTAGAAAAATTCGAATTAATAGCCTGTAACATTAAAATGTTACATTTTGCTATAAGAACCGTGGTAAAAATAAAAGAACCGTGGTAAAAATAAAAGAACCGTGGTAAAAATAAAAGAACTGTGTTAAAAATGAAAGAACCGTCGTAATGTTTTTTTTAAGTACCGTGGTAAAAGTTAAACATATTTTTTCAATTGTTAGAAACAGATTTTTTTTTTTTTTACAGTAAGTTTCACCTTCTACTAGGTTCGGGGCTCACCCGCGGTAGAAAGTTACAGTAAGAGGCAGTGTAAACAAACAGGAGGAGGTAAGGGTTAATTCTAGACTTGAACAGATTAAGAATGTCGAGATCGGGGAAACATACTCTTGGGAGTCGGTTCCACAGAGCATCGGTTCGCGGTGGTTCGAGTGGAACTTGTCGCCTATTGAATACAGAGGAAATGGGGGTTGGTTTGTGAAAATGTAAGTGGCATGGCGGGATCTAGCCGTGAAGGTTGGACCTGGCAGAACCAAGTATAAGACTCTCCACACCTCCCCCGTGAGAGAGAGGCTGGAGGGTGGAAATTAATTCCACACCCACAAAGACTCGGAGAGGCTTTTAAACCCTATCCTGACTGTAAAATGAGGACTGGGCAGCTCTTGACCATATATGACAACAGTACTCCATTTTCAGACTGATCCCTCTCTTTAAGGGTAGAGGAGGGCACGGAGAGTCAGGTACTTACTGAAACAGTATAGTAGTACTGATTACACGAAAATAAATGTGTATTTATTAATAGAAAAGTATAAGATTGTTGTGCGTGAGTGTAAGGTTTATAGGCGCCGAAGGATGTATGCGCCTAGGCTGTTTCATTCGCACTAATACCCTTGGGAAAGGCATAAATCATTTTCTTCTCCAGCTATGGTTTAGATAAGCGGCTAGAGTCAGTTGTTTAAGTCTTGGGTTTTAGCCAATCTATTAAAGAGGATTATTCTATATTCAAAACTGTGGTGAAGATAATATGAAACAATCCAACTCTTCTTTTTCAAGTATTTAAGCTAATTCACAGATAATCAAAGAAGGAAAACAGGGACTTCTATAATCGCCTACGTTCCAAAGTGATGTCGTATTAGAAACAAAAAAAAACAACTCACACACACACACTAGAAAACCCGGGCTCCAAATACGGAACAAACATCATTTAGTGTTTAAATACATCTTCTCTTCTCGACCCAAAAAATACTGTAACGTTTACAAAAGATAATCATGGACGAAAAGGAAAATACTTCATTAAGAGAAGCTAAAAAAAAACTTGCTTGATCAGGTCTAAGCCATCCTTAGGGAAATATTCACAAAGAATTCCTTATTACAAAACATTGTAAATATGCGAGAATATCATGAGCCTTTCGCAGGTTTGAATGATGAACTGAAGGAAACGTGTTTCTCTCTTGCAACGAATTTGAAAAGAGTCTGAAAACGTCCGTGTTTTAAGGAAGTGTTATATATATATATATATATATATATATATATATATATATATATATATATATATATATATATATATATATATATATATATATATATATAACATATATATATATAACATATATATATATACATATATATATAACATATATATATAACATATACATATGCACACACACATATATATATATATGTATGTATAACATATATATAACATATATATATAACATATATATTTATATACATATATATATATAACATATATATATATAACATATACATATACACACACATATATATATATGTAGGTATAACATATATATATATATATATAACATATATATATGACATATATATACATATATATATATAACATATATATATATATAACATACACACACACACACACACACACACACACACACACACATATATATATATATATATATATATATATATATATATATATATATATATATATATATATGTGGTTACATTCCCAGATCAATTCTGTGCACAAGACAGATTGGTATAAAATGACAATTGGAAAAATCTTAGATTTTGCTGACGCGTTTCGTCTTCCGACTTTTTCAAGGCAGAAATGAAATCAAAATATCTCTGTTGTTATAGTTACATTAAACATATATATAAAAATTAACTAAATATATATATATAAATCGAAAATCTCTGTCGTTATAGTTACATTAAAAATCCAAATTTAATAAAGATAGACTCTTCTGTCTAAGATTTTTCCAATTGTCATTTTATACAAATCTGTCTCTGTCCACAGAATTGATCTGCTATCTTTTTAAATTTGGATTTTTAATGTAACTATAACAACAGAGATTTTCGATATATATATATATATATATATATATATATATATATATATATATATATATATATTTATATATTTATATATTTATATATATATATATATATATATAGACAATATTAGTGGTGAATATACACATACATATGCAATTATATATACACATACATATATGTATAAAAATAATTCCAAGAGGATATGATCCAGGTAGAACTCGATGTCCAGGACAGAGTAAGGATATAATAAAAAGACTTAAACACTAATATTCCATGGTCATAATTTATTCCATTGGAATCGCAAAAACGATCCAATTCATCAGACCTACAGATGAATCTGTAGGTCTGATGAATTGGATCGTTTTTGCGATTCCAATGGAATTTATTATGACCATGGAATATTAGTGTTTAAGTCTTTTTATTATATACATATATATATATATATATATATATATATATATATATATATATATATATATATATATATATATATATATATATATATATATATATATATATGTTAATTTTTATATATGTTTAATGTAACTATAACAACAGAGATATTTTGATTTCATTTCTGCCTTGAAAAAGTCGGAAGACGAAACGCGTCGGCAAAATCTAAGATTTTTCAAAATGACATTTTATAACATATATATATATATATATATATGTTATATACATATATATATATATATATATATATATATATATATATATATATATATATGCATATATGTATGTGTGTGTTTGTGCGGTATTCAATGTTGAACTGAAGGAAACGTGTTGATCATTAATGTGTTTACTTATATAAGTAAAAAAATCACAGAGGGTTAAATATAAAATTAACTTTAAGAGAAGAATGTTAAATTGACTTCCAAGTAACAAAACCAAGTTTACTAAATTACATTTCACACAAAATTTGTATTCGCAATGAAAACATCAAATAATATAGCAAGTTCCGAAGGAAAATAAACGTATTAGATAATTGTCGAACTTCATCCATTTCATAAATAATATATATATATATATATATATATATATATATATATATATATATATATATATATATATATATATATATATATATATATATATATATATATATACTTCGGTTTTTTATCTGAGTTAATATTTGGGGTAAATGATTTTGAGATTAATCTTACTGTCTAGAAAATCTGCTTTAACAATCTTGGCTTTTACTTGGGTTTGAACAAACATCAATAGCTCACACTTCAAACAGGTACAACGTGTTAATAGCCTACACACTCACTCAAACAGATACGCAACCCACCAATACATACATATTTATGGGTGTGTCATCTCTAAATATTTTTGCCATGTCTGTTTTTCTCAACGGAAATATCTTGCAATTTCAAAGCAAAAGTCTTTAAGAACGGAAGCCCCCAAAAATGTGATCAATTGCTTTTGCTACTCTTTTTTTTTTTTAAAACATTACTTGCTTTAGCCTCTGATTTCGTAAACATTGCACTTAATGGAGTTCCTGTTTATAAACATGTATCACATTTCTGAACAGGAAAAGTTGACTTCACACCGACAAATTTGGTCTGGCGAAAGCAAATGCTGTTTCTTTTTATCTTTCTCCAAAAATCTCCCTGACTCGACTTACCACTAAAATATAGTTCAACACATACCCGCTATATATATATATATATATATATATGATCTAAACAGTTTTCTTCAGATTATTTGGAAAACGTCTGTTAATTTCTTGTCGCTCCTGGTAGTGTTTATCTTGTACTCGTTCATTCTTAATTTATTTACAAGCGATATTTTGGAAAAGATATCAAGAATGATGTGTGATAAACAACTGGAAGAGTCAAAGAAATCCTTGAAATATCTTTCGACATTTACCTCCTATTTAAAAGGAATACTTAATAGGATTTTAGATGCAATTTTTTTATGACCACGTGACCAAGGGGTTAGAACGTTCACATTCTGACCATGAGATCCAGGTTCGAATCTTACCCATAGTCGATTTATCAGGAAGGTGATTCTTGATGTTATCGGTCTGGAGGAGACGATCCCAAGATGCGGCACCTTTGGAAAGTGAAGACCATACCTCACGCGTTGACCCAAACATGGTGAGTGAAATTGAGTAGACGGAACCGTTGCGAGCTGTCGGTCGTTGTGCTAGCACGAAGTCATACGTCATCGTGACCGAGGGTTTAAGTGTTCTGGCTTTGTTCAGACAGTTGATCACACTCGATAATGCACACCCTCCCCTAAACTGTTACTAAGGCCCGTTCAGCATAGATGCAGTATAAGCCACAAGTGAACTCTGAGCAGGCACCTGCAAAAGGGATTAGCTAGCCGCCTTGTTAGTCAGGCATGCTCAGATACGAGTAGCTGTGCCAATTTTACATTTAGATTTTTTTATAATGATGTTGCCCGGGAGCCACTCAAGGTAGAGGATTAGAGAGTAAGAAGCACCGTTTATATTGATACATGCGGTTAGATAACAGTTAAACACGTCAAGATTATAATGATCGGGGTAGCATCCTCTTGAGAGACGATTCCATAGAGCAGTTCTTCGTGGGAAGAAGATTGTCGAATAGAATTTATACCTCATCAATAGAATACGAAGGGAATGAGGGTGGTTCGCCACAATGTCCATGGCTTTTTGAAGTATGGACACAGGCAAGATTAGAAATTATTAAATTTCCTAAAACAGGTGTCAGCAACATTTTGCTAACCATGTGCTGACTTAGGGTTTTAAAATCATTCAGTGTGCCAGTAGCATACGTATTTTATACAAGTCAAGGTCAATATAACTGTTCTACAATATATTTTATATAATAATATATAGTATATGTACTTCAGTATATATTCAAATTGAAACAGCTAAGTATCTTCTTTGCGTTGTAGTAGTTATTGGTTCGGACTTCGTGATGTCATTTACAGCTGCGTGCCATTGAAAATTGCCTGACGTGCCACGTGTAGCACGCGTGCCGTGGGTTGCCAACCCCTGTCTTAACAGAAGTAGATACACTTGTGAAATTTGAAATTACAACTCTGCCCTTTAATTAGATGTTGTCCTTTTAATGACATGTTCCGCCATAAACTAGGCGCTCATGTTACTCCATATTGATTTTCTAATAGTAGCATAGATGTGGCATAAGGCCGAAAATATGGGCCACGCTTGTTAACCGTTACACAACACCGAGGTGCCCCATGTTACTCTTTATAATGCTTTGCTTCATTGTCGTCAACTTCTTGGCAAAGATGTTAGTGTAGTTTCCTATTTTGCTTTGTTTTGGAAGACTCTTCAAGACTGGTTGGCCCCGGCTGTTATAGCTTGTTGGATTACCGCCTCTTTCTTGGTGCCTTTTCAAAGCACAAAGACGTATTAGTTTCACTCACGCCGAAATATATAAACTGTGTAGATTGCTTTGAACTCTTTTCATTTTATTTCATATTATTTTTCATTTTTTCTTTTGTAAAATGTCCTATCAATATATTTGTTAATATTGTTTTTTTTTAAAATTCTATGTCATGATTCTCGTTGTTTCTGTAACAAACTAGTTTTTAAGTGAGTACGTTGTTAGCCTACTTCACAATCCCCAACCTGGAGGACCAGGGGCAGATGAAGACATCAAGTACCGAATCAACAAAGCCCAACAAGCTTTCAACACTCTGCGACCAATCTGGAGATTAAGAAACCTCTCACTTTACAACAAGATCCGGATCTTCAACACCAACGTCAAGTCAGTCATTCTTTAAGGCTCAGAAACCCGGCGGGTAACCAAGACCAACACCTACAAACTTTACATTTACAAACCGTTGTCTCAGGAACATCCTCAATATCAGGTGACCGGAAGTCGTCTCCAACGGCCAGTTGGGGGACAGGACCAGACAAGCCCAAATCGAGATTGACATCAAGAAACGGAAAATGGGATGTATCGGCTTACACACTAAGCAAGCTTGCTTCTAGATTCACCAGGCAGGCCCTTGACTGGAATCCACACGGGAAGCGAAAAGCTGGTCGACCAAAACTATCTTGGCGCAGAAGTGTTGACGCCAAGGTGAAGGCAGCCCAGACACGACATGGGGCGAGCTGAAGAGGATCGCCCGGAACCGTGTCCATTGGAGAGGTGTAGTTTGAGGCCCTATGTTCCCCAAGGAATCAAGAGACATAAGTAATGCTTCCCTTGGACTCATACGACTCGGCCAAAATTGTTTACGGGTCAAATGTACTAAAACCATATACACCTCATGAAAAGCGTTGATATATAGTGAGAGAAAGAAATGCTTTACTCATGGGCATTAGTGACAGTGTTAATCCAAAACACTAGGCTGATCCTTGAACGCGGTTCAACGATTCCACTCTCTGTACAGATAACAGTTATTCTACATTTACACAATGGAAAGTTTTAAAATAAAATAATCAGGTCAGTTTTGCCGATATTTTTTCTTCGAAGGTTCTCTGAAATTCTCAGATGAAACAGTTTTATGATTTTTATTCATATTTATTTTTGATATTTTAAAATTTTTACATTTTGACAAATATATTTTTTGTTTTCTTTTAATTCAGAAACCGCTAATTTATCTCTTCTTGTCTATTTTTTTCCATTGTCTCAGCTATTCACAACATACCAACGGCATAGAACGCATAATGACAGTGTCAAGGTGTCTTACTCCAGAGATTTTTTGAGCATCATTTTCTTGATACCAGAAATGGGATGTGAACGTCTACTTTTATTTCAACAGATGGTAGGACAATCTTGGGGAGTAAAATATTTTAAATACTAGGATGGATGAGTGGTCTTGCAGCAGGCAAATCCCCAGTGTATTTTAAGTGTAGGGGCGTCCTAGAGACCAGAGAGTTTGAGAATAAGAATGTGTACACTAAAATTAGTACATATCATTTTTTTTAAATTGAGCAAATATTTTTTGGAGGCAGGAGCCTTTCCTCATAGACGCCCACTTGATGAGTGGTCTGGCTTGTAGGTTAAATTATTTTAATTCAACTCTGAAAGGGAGAATGAAGAACTTTTGATAAGTAATATGTTTGGTGGATGTTAATGTTAAGGTTTGTTTTCTTTAAGGTTTTGCAACCTAATGTGTGATTTTATAAGGCCATAGCCAAATTCTTTTAAATGGTTTTATATTAACTTTGTGAATGTAACCTGGAAACCACAGAAGATAATTACTAAACATTACAAGGAAATTACAATAAACTTGATTTTCGAATGCTCCGTATCGAAGATTTTCATCTTCAAGAAAGAAAGATTTTTCCTCGAATCCTTTGTGGTTTTATGAGATTATAGCTTCTACATGTAGAAATCATGTAGATTTATTGGTAATTTCTGTCAGCATGATTAATGACGGTTAACCAGTCTTGCCAAGCGATTAACGCTGATGACATGACTGATCTTCTTGCCCAAGAAATGACGTCTACAAATTCACTTAATGATGGAAACTTGTGGGACGAGCGAATTGATCAAAATGCAAGCTGGAACGTGTCTTACCGGTGAGCAGTTGATTGAAAGAGGGTGAGGCAACTTTCATGACTAATATGCCTCCACAACTGTGATATTAGCGCTCTCGCCCCCCCTCTCTCTCTCTCTCTCACACACACACACACACACACACACACTGACACGTACACACACACTGACACGCATACCCACACAAACACACGCACACATACACACAAACTCACACACACGCACACACACAGACAGACACACGCACACATACATACATGCGCACACACACACGCGCGCTCACACACGCATACACACACGCGGCCACGGAAACACGAACACTCCACACACATCACCCACACACACGCATGAGCACACACACATATACACGCGCGCGCGCTCACACATGCACGAACTCACACGCCCCCACGCACACATACACGCACCCCCACACACATACGCATCTCCCACAAGCACACACACACACGAGCACACCCACACCCACACGTACACACACGCAAGCACATACACACACGCACGGACAAACACACGCACACTCACACGCACACTCACACACGCATGTATATATTGTCTATACATTGTTTATAAATTTATATATTTATAGAGGACGATTGTTTTTCTATGGGCGACAGAGTGTTTATATGTGTAAAGAGTGTGGACAAAAGAATCAAAATTGCATAGAGTTTGTTAATATCTGTGATAAACTTTATTTGTCTCTCATATTATCTGACTCAGAATATGTATAGACTACGCGCAAGCCACCAATCTGCCACTGGATGACCTGCCAGTAGCATTTACCGCCGTCGAACTGATGTCAGACCGCTGCCGGACGTGTTCCTCTCAGCAATGTTACCCACTGGCGGACCGCTAGAGGCCCGCTGTTGAACTGTTGGTGGCTGCCACCTGAGAACGGTTGGCGTTGCCACTACGGCTTGCGTGTAGGATATATATATATATATATATATATATATATATATATATATATATATATATATATATATATATATATAGTTAATTTTTATATATATGTTTAATGTAACTATAACAACAGAGATATTTCTATTTCATTTTTGCCTTGAAAAAGTCGGAAGACGAAACGCGTCAGCAAAATCTAAGATTTTTCCAATTGTCATTTTATACCAATCTGTCTCTGTTCACAGAATTGATCTGGGAATTTAACTGTATTGTCGACATGGAAAAAATATCACTTACTATAAAGGTAATTTACATTAACCAGAAAAACGCCTTGGACAGAATCGTCTATCTTTTTAAATTTGGATTTTGAATGTAACTATAACAAGAGATATTTCGATTACATTTTTGCCTTGAAAATTCCTGAAGACGAAACGCGTCGGAAAAATCTAAGATTTTTCCAATTGTCATTTTATACCATATATATATATATATATATATATATATATATATATATATATATATATATATATATATATATATATATATGTAACAAGAAATAAGCGTTCACGTGACAGGTTTTGTCCATTTGGACTTCATGGACCTAAAGTGTTGTTTGCGTTAATTCCACAGGCGATTGAATTAGAGGGGGGATGCCGATATATTAAATTTAAAATAATTTTTATATTTATTCTTTTTTAAAGTATGATTTTTTTTATATATTTTAGCCGATTTTATTTAGTTTTTTTTTCAATTATTTATGTTTTTAGCACTTTTGTTATTATTAAAATTATATCTCCCATTATGATAACAGAAGATCTTTCAAGAAAGGTTAAATGCTGTAAGAATGTGAACGCAAATTTACTGTGGATGATATATATATATATATATATATATATATATATATATATATATATATATATATATATATATATATATATGTAGAGAGAGAGAGAGAGAGAGGGGGAGAGAGAGGTCACTTGAATGCGCTACCTTGATTTCAATCTTTCTCCTTTTCCTTTTTCATTACACTCAACGTCGTGCGTTTGTTCATTTATTTTTAAATATTAAAAAATTAAAATCTTCAAACACACTGGATTGTATATTAATATTCTTCCGTTTTTGTTATTATTTCTGTTAGATTCCTCGACTAGATTCGGCCAACGTGGCCATCATCAGGAGTAAAAGAAATTCTGCTTGCCAGCAAGCAAATTAACTACCAATAGCAGTGAACAACAGAAATGAATATCTTGATGGAGAAAATGAACTTTTGTCTGTAGTTTTCATTTATTTTTTTTTATTTTTTTAACATGAATTTTGGTCAGTCCTTGTGTCATTGCTTGACCAACATGTCATCATCAGAAAATAGTATATGGAACCATAATAAAGTTAAAAATTATTGATAATTTTCTAAGGAAACGTCATTATATATATATATATATATATATATATATATATATATATATATATATATATATATATAACGTAAATCATTCAAACGAAAAACAAATACTGAAGCTAATTATACGGCAAGAATCACTCTTGCCGTATAATTAGCTTCAGTATTTGTTTTTCGTTTGAATGATTTACGTTACATAAATTGAATACGCACTACATAATTGATATATATATATATATATATATATATATATATATATATATATATATATATAATGACGTTTCCTTCATATTTACCAAGTATCTGAGAGACTCGAGGCAACGGAGGTATGTTTCTGCAGAAGGATGCTAAGAATCTTGTTGTAACCTAGGGAATGTTACTGAATAGAATAATCAAACGAATGTTGGTAATGAACGATAATACTTAGGACACGAACAACACATATAAGATTTGCCAGCGGCGCGTAGAAAATTAATCAACTGCTAGAAGTGATTCAAGAGAATTCCGCAATGAATCTTCAACTGCAGGATATCTACCAAGCGCCCCACGCTGTCAGACGTGGCGCAAGGACGAATTTAATGTGGGATATGCGAGCCCGTAGGCTCGGCCCCAAAATCTCCGTAGACCCCGTTTAAGACAGAGACACGTCTGGGGATCCTCTCTGCCCAGACAAATCTCCAGCTGCAGACCAACATACAGTATTTACTACTGTATTTATGTAAATAAGAACATACCCATTATCATCCGTATGTATGCTACAACAGATATCATGGACCGAGCGTATGAGCATCGATGAAGTTTTGAAGAGGGTACTTATACTTAATATCAGGAAGAGGCAGCTGAAAGTTCTGGGACACATAACGATAATGTAGGGCTTGGAGAATCTGATACTCACAGGTGGAATAGAGGGAAAGAGAAACAAGGGAAAGCAACACATGACATACCTAGCGGCTCAAGCAAGTGCATGACATAACATGGTTTGGGGGGAGGAAGCAGAGGAAGGAACTTGTTGAGAGCTACAAGGGATAGAGGGAAGTCGAGGGCCATGATCGGCTACGTTCTGAAGAATTGATACAGGTATATCGCCCTAAGAAAAAAAATCAAACATAACTCTAGCGAGAAATTTTTTTTCAACTTCATAAAACAGCTACGTCCATGTTAAAGAGGCTTCTTTGCGATATTTAAAAATAAAGTCAGAAATATTTGTTTCAAATTAGATGAATTAAACTTTAAATCAGCTAATATTTCTCAAAGTTTCAGAAAAGTATATTTATTTTTGAAAGAGAATAATATTTTGTTGTTAGATTTGTCAATATGAACGATTTTAGCGTTTTTAGTGATAATAAAAAAACTCATTCACATCAACTTAAATTCAGTTTGAAATACAGCAAAATCTTTAGCTTATGGGAAATATTGAATTTAGTCTATTAGCTTGAAATAAAACTAAGATAGAAGCCTTAAGAATGATTTTAGTTTAAAAAATGCATTTTTAAACTTGAAGTATGACTTTTCATTAGAGATTCCTATCTATCTACATGTTTATATATATATATATATATATATAAAGAGAGAGAGGGAGTGATGGAGAGAGATATGCATTTATTTATATATATATATATATATATATATATATATATATATATATATATATATATATATATATATATACACACACACACACACACACACACAGGTATATATATATACATATATCTATGTGTGTGTGTGCGTGTGTGTAAATGTGCATACATATGAAGAAAACCGAAGTAAAACTTACCTGTGTCGGCGCTTTTCGGCCTCTGCAACTATCATTTACCTTGATAAACTTCCCCAGAGGACGAAACGCGTTGGCCAAGATACGCTTTCCTTTTGTCTTTATTCACATTGTACTTTTACAGATATACTCTATACTTTATCTGAAATTTTTACACACACAAAACCATATGCACCCCCCATATATATATATATATATATATATATATATATTATGTGGTACGTGTTCAATTTATAAGTCTTTTTTACAATTGTAATATTGTTAACAGTAAGAATGAAAAACTTCTTTCGGTTTACACTTTCGATGTCTAATTATTACCTGGATTTAAAAAACTTAACTAATTTACTACCTGATGATGATCGGATGATACGATTGAAAGCCCTGGTTAGTAGAAAAATAAGACCACTCAACACCAGAATTTATAAACAAGGAACGTACCATTCAGTAACGGATATGATGTTGATTATATTTTATTATTAAATGTTGTTTGCGAGAGTGATTCTTGCCATAATTAACTTCATTAATTGTTATTCGTATGAATGATTTATGTTATATATATATATATATATGTGTGTGTGTGTGTATGTGTGTGTGTATGTGTGTATATATAATATATAAGTAAACGGTCGTCTTTTATAAAATACAATAAAACAAACAAAACTATATTATATTATGAAAGAAAATTTAGTTAATACATTGATTATGCAGATGGAAAATCATACGAAAGTTTTCAGCAAGGATATTCCCTTTTTTAACATAAGTGTGCACTTTTGATTCCGTCGTGAAACACGATACGACTGGAGGCAAGGCTGAATTTCTGCTACCCTTATCAACTGGCTTGTTGTTGCTTTCGCCGCACATGGGCTAGACACCCTGGCGCCCATTCTAGATACCGAGGTTGAAAGGCACTGGCGAATTATGCCTAACATGAAAATAATAGCCAGTAGTTCGCTGATCAAATAGATTATTTATTCATTTAAAATAGTACAATGATTAGAAAATATAAAAGATTTTGCCATGCCAGGCATCATAAGCAATACATTTCACCAGTTGACACTAGTAAACGTGTAAAATCTACTATAAAAAAAAAACAGAAAATGAAAAATGAAAAAAATAAAAAAATGACTGTCAACCTCATCATGACTAATGACCTGCTTATGAAATCTAAACTTCAAACTAGCAATGTAATTTTTCAATTTCATTGTCGAATACAAGCCTGGGATTCCCGTATTAAAAAAAAATCAAATCAAAAACATGCAATCACTTTAAGTATTATAATGCCCAGTTGAATGATCTTATTTCGATAAGGAAGCACAGAAATGCTTTTAAAAACTCCCCGCTTCTATAAGAACAATGCTTGTAGGCAGTACTGTCATTAAAAAAACACCGTAAAAGACTTTTAAATATAGTAGAAACACAACATCTAACATTATTTACTTTGAAACGAATCGGAACGTATTAGATATAGTTTCAATGCATTCCATAATGGAATTAATACGACTACTACTACTACTATAAAACACAGCGTAGAATTACAACTACCTGTATATATGGAAAACTTAGAATACAAACACAGAAAACATGCTTAAAACACCCCTAAAAATGGCTAATGAATTAACCGAAAGCACTCAGCTCCAATAGGAATATTTCAGGTTGTTTTGGGTGTCAATCTATGGACAGTGCCGAAGATCCGGAAAGTGATGGAGATGTCTAATGGTGATTAAGATGATGTTTGGAGTGATCATTAGTGATGGCGACGCGTTATACCTCCATTATTCTTCCAGCAGAGCCTCAAACTCAACACGTAATCCTAGATTAAATGCCTTGGGGGGTAGTACTGCTCTAGGTCAAGAGGGTGGCTGATGGAAGACTCTAGGTTTAGCAACAAGACTCTGCATCGTGCCACACAAGCAGGAGAACCCAGTCATGGCTGTCATAGAATTTCTGCGAACGCATCACACCTTAACTGTCACCCCCTTGATTATTATGTGTAGACCGCAGTTGATCGAGAGACCAACAAAACCCTTTGTAATACCAAAGATGAATTGAAGGCAAGGATTATGGCCGCATTCAACAACGTAAACAAAGGGACCGTCCATAAGAGTTGCTGGAGATTTCGAAGTCGTCTGGAGGCCTTGGTTGAAGGCAATGGCGATTTTATTGAATAAATTTATTCTTTAGTATTTCTGAATATTTTTATGTAATTTTGGTAAATATATCTGTTAAAATGAAATCTTAGTGCTAATTTCTTTTTTTGCGTCATTTAGACGATAATTTATCCATCACACTCTATATATACACTTGTTACAATAAATTTTATACACACGATCAAAAGTATTTCCCTATAAGAACGAATAGTCATTTTAGTTTAGGACTTGAAAACTCTTTCGTCTCTTTATCCATCTAATCTGAAATGGGAAAATCTTACTTGCCAAATGTATGTAAATAATGATAAAAAATACTTTAAACTGGCCAATCGTAAAGGAACACACAAAAAAATAAAATAAAATAAAACAAAAAAAATAAAACTAAAAAACAACATGTTCTCGAAATGACGACATTCCGAAGTAAAAAAAAACTTGAACTTTTGCGAGTAAATCTGAAGTACTTTATTTGTAATGCAAATCCCAGACGATTTCTGGTTATGTTAAACAAGTATTTAAATGGCTTTAGTTTGCATTCGATACCTGTTGTTCTTGAGTATTTACCTAAAAAAAGACGGCAAGGGTATTAGTAATGAACATCACAGATATTGCGATAAATTGGATCGCAAGCCTGGAATGAAGCCAAAAGTTTGGATCCTATTGTGCGTATTGAACTTAATACCAGTGACCTATAAATGTAGCATACTCAAATTCTTCTCAAATCGGTACTTCAGATAATGACTAAGATTAGCTCCGATTGGCATCAGGCCACAAAATTTGACTGCCTTATAAAATGGCGGTCATACAAGAAGACGAAACTAAATGTCTCTCTATGGCAGATATTACTGGATTCGATAAAAACAAAACAAAAAAAATAATAAGAATAATAAAATGTGATCAAATAATGTCATCCTTTTATTTTTTTTTAATTTTCTTTCTTGTCGGGAAATAACAATTTCCAGTATTGTAATGACGACACTCACATCAACTTTATTTTGTTAGATTTTATATCCTGATCTTTGTCTTTGACAGGCATGTAACCCTGTAAGACCCTTCCTTCAGAATTACTGTTGGCTTTGTCGGGGTATTTTCCTTCATTATTCAAACTATAAATCGCAGCGGCTGCTTCTTTATGAAATAAAGAATAGCTTATTCTTTCTAACAATTATCATCAGTCAATCGAAGTGCCAATTATGGAGTTGAGGCATCGGTGAAAGCTAAAATAGAACCACGAATTAGATTTCCTTTTTCATGAATGAAAATAAGGTTGCAAGAACGTCTTGAAGGGTGAAGGGCCAGAAATCGTTAGCTTGATCAATAAGTTATTCGCTGATGGATAAAGTCGAAATTGGAAGTTGGCTAAAAATCGATCAACTGGAATGATGGACGAAGCAGGTGGAGATGAATGTGACATGCCGAGCATGTCAAGATCGAATGGTGATTTTGGAAAATCGATCAGAGATGATGGTAAATTAACTTTGCCGTATGACAAATTCTTTATGTCTATTATGCGTTTAGTTTTCTAGTTTTTGTTCTTTGCCGTTTTTTCTCTTTGTCTTTCTTTTATTCTCTCTTTTTCTAAAGAATACATTAACATTCATAGCAATTCTATGTCACCATTGATGACGGGTCAACTATAGAGCACCATACTATTATGCAAAGCATCTTTCATACCATTTGGGACACACAATTCTGAATTGAAAACTATGAGAAAGTTAACAAGAAATACCGCCCTATTTTTCCCAAGAAGGCTGATAATATGTATCCCAAATGTTACTGGATAAATAGTACTGACCACAAAGTCGAGCTATTGGCAGACAAGAAAAATGAACGAAAACCGAGAATTAAGTGTTGAGTTGAATTAAGTGCTAAGTTGAACCAGTATTAAAATTTCTCATCTTTATAAAAAGATGAGAAATTTTAATACTGGTTCAACTTGCACAGCAATGCTGATGCCAACTCTTGTTTTTTGAAACTCAATACCGAAGGTTTATACCAGACTTTTACTTGAAGAACATGGCGACAGATCGAATTAGTGTATAAAGTGTTATCGAATAAGTAATATTGGCTTTAAGAGAAAACTGGCCAGATAATTCTCCAATATTGCTCTGAGTCACTGAAGCAATCTGGCAAGTGGCGTGAATTCGTACGAAATCCTCCCTACACCTTCATTCCTGAGACACGCAAAGACAATTACCGTGGGGCAGTAAGCCATAACATCAAAAGTCTGCTCTTGGCACCAGGATGTCTGCGAAGTCGGAAGAGTTTAAGTTACAGCGACTCTCCTTTCATTATGCCTTAAGTATTCGAGTTCATGAACAAGTTTTACCGATGCCTTCCGATAATTCATAAAACGGAAGAGTTTATGGCATCATCTGAGGCCGGATCAGGCGCACCTCATCACCCCTCGCGAATTGTCTTTCTCGGAGTTCATTGTGTTATCACAGTCCAATAAAAATAACTTCGAAGAGTGTTAACAAATAAGGTATATTCATTGTCCCCCTGCCGCTTCTTTTCATCCACTCTTTGTCTGTCTCTTCATACCCTCTCACCTTTCTTTTCTAATCTTCGTTGGCCGTCTATGATTTTATCTCAGTGTTACACAAAAATGGATTAGTTTCCTAAGTGAAAGAAGAATAAAGAATGATCAAATATGTCCGACTCCATCCATCATTTATCCTTCTTTTGTTCCGCTCACCATCAATAATTTTAACGTCGCAATTTATTACGCTTTTTCATCTCTACCTACCTTTCATGCAACTGAGTAGTGAGTTCGATCCTCAGGGGATGCTCCAGACTTTCAGCCTTATGTCACAGCTAAGTTACGCTTTAAAAAATCCATCAACCGAACGCGACAGCGATGTTTTAGAGAAAATGGAAATAAAAAGCAGACTTATACTTAACACCAGGACGAGGCGCCTCGACGAGGTGTAATGGTCAACAAATTTGTCTCGCAAGATCAATTACGACTGATTAGTGAGTTCGATCCTTACTGGGTGCAAAGCTACGCTGAGAAAATTTCATCGGCTACTTCAAGATATTTTAAGTGTTAGCAAGCTTGTCTTAGATCAATCACAACTGAGAAGTGAGTTCGATCCTCACTGGGTGCTACGTACCTTCTCACCACACCCTGTCTTTTATATTTTCGCTTTTTTGCGGGTGGTTTAATAGCTAGCGGATCGGAATGAGAAATCGAGTTCGAATTCCAGGTATGAAACCATTTCTTTTCCCCATTTATGGGTTAAAGATTTTATCTGAAAAAATCATTTTTATCTAAAATATAACTTGTTAATACAGTATTTACTAAAAAAAAACAGAAGAATTATTCTTACAATGCGAAATATGTTTAGACTTTAAATAAATCTTAAAGGGTTGATAAGCTGTAAAAAAAAACCCAAATCAATCTATCAATCTCGCTTATTATCTATTGATCTACAATCAAAATAATTTTTCTTTCGTCTCGTTTTTTTAATATAAATTAAAAGCAAGAGATATGCATAAATTAATATATTGTACGGTTTCACCTACTCCATTTGCAGAAATGAACCGAAGCAGATTTGTCGTAATAGTTGAAGAGTAACTAGTAGTGTCACAACGACAGTATGGAACAAAGAGAGAATTTGATGCCCTTTGACCTCATAATGATTGTTGGCAACCGAGTCTCAAGATTTTTGTGGCGCGGGTCGTTGCAATACTACAGTACGGAATACGGACCGATGTTTGGAGCAACATTTTATCTTTCTTTCACCCTCATTTTTTTTTCTATTTGACTCAAGTGTTATGCTTCCAAGTGGATAAAAAGCGAATCTAGTTACTTGGTGAAGAGTTCAATAACAAAATGTCCTATACTGAGGAGATTAACAAGTCGAACAGGCCAAGGAAGAAAGTCGCTGGGGTGACGTTTAGGCGATAACAACTAAGACGAGGATACTTTTCTGAGTCATTCGGAATAGTTTCATCCATGGATGACGACGAATGGTAGGAAGGAATTTTCGATTCAGACATAAAGATGCATATGCTAAACTGCTGAAGTCTGTGAAATGGCTTTTCGTACAGAAAATAATTCATCACAAAGAAAGCCGCTTTTGGACCTTAGAGTGGAAAGTGAAGCCTGGGCAGCTCTTACCCATATTTGGCAGTAGTATTGCATTTTCGGCCTGGCTGGCTTTTGTAAACGTAGAGGATAGCAGAAGGAGCCCGATAAGTAGTGTAGAGGTACAGGGAACTGGTCATTTTCCCAGCATCTTTGGCGATAGATCGTATGTACGTTGATGTCTGGGCAATAAGCGCTGTAGGCACGACGCCTCTCTGAGGGAACATACGTGTTTATAGCCATCTGTGAAAGTTCTGGGTCTGGTCGGCGATGATGGTAATGTCACTAGGTGTGTTTTCGAGGCACTGAATATGACCAGCCAGTCCCCACCAATGAGTTGTTAGGTCAGAGGAGAGATCTTCTATCAAGCTCTGGCTATCATGAATTTTGGAGGTACGCCCATATACTCTTGTATCAACATCATAGATATTCGCAAATGATCTGAGTATACACATAGGCAGATAGTTTATATAAAGTAGAAAGAGATTTGGTGCGAGAAGCGAACATTGGGGGCTCCTTTGATCGCTTGTGCCACAGAGAACTGACCGCTAACGTCTACGTTCAGGGACCTGTACGTTATGAATGACTTTATAAACAGGAAGACTCTTCCAGTGATTCTATCACGAGAGGACTTATGCAATGAACCTCTATGCCACACCTTGTCAAAGCCTTTGAAATATCTAACGCGATCGTCATTAGGATGTAGTTGTCGTTTAGTTCTTCACTGATTTCGTGAGCAATAACAGGATATTAGCAGAGGACCGCGCTGATCGAAATCCGTACTGTTTGTCGCGAAAGAGGTTGTTTTTATGGAGGTGATTAGCAACCTCCTTCTTGATTATAGCTTCAAAAATGTTACTAATGTCTTTGTGTAGACTAATTGGTCGATACGGGGTTGAGACTTATTCTTGAAAATCGGGCAAACATAGACACCTTCCACAAATTTGGGAAGGATTTCTCCTTGAAGCAGATCGGGGATAATTCCGGTTTAATATTAAGAAAAACACTGGAGTTTTGTCTGGACCAGTAGCTTTCTTATCGACAAGACATTTGATAATTCTTGAGATTGTCATAAAAATATTATTTTGATTATATTCAGTGAGAAGAGGAAGGCGGGAAGTGAGTAGGCAAATACCAAAGACCAGCTTTACGGTGGTTAATTTGATTAATTTGATTAAGCAATTGATAGGGAAATATCAAAAATTAGTTTTACCGTGGTTAATTTTACCAAATTGTAAGCAATTGATACGCAAATATCAGAGGTCAGGTTTATTGAATGCCAAATATTAATTGTCGTTATCAGCCATCAATTGACAGACTATCAAGGAAAACGATGCTTTGATTAATTCAACTAAGAGATGCTCTACTACTACTACAATGTTCGATGTGTGATATGAATGAAAGAGGAGTTCAAAGAAAATTAATATTATGAGGATAAGGAGGATTGGAACTTGACTTGAAGAGGTTACGATTGAAGTCTTCTGGAAAGCACCCACTCAGGCGTCTGTTCCCCCAAAGTAGCAGTTCTTGGGATAAAAGTTGTCTGACATTTGGAACGGGGTGGGGGAGAATAATGGTGATTCGATTTCGTGGAAGTGGCATGGTGAACACAAGCTGTAAATGTCTGAACTGGCCGAAGTAATGAGTGGAACTCGTCTGATCATTTACTATGGAAACAGCAATACAATAGCGATAGTTTTGCAACGTTGCGTCTGTGGGACAAGAAACTGTAGTATATGTGTTTTGATTCCGATTTTGGCAGAACGTTATGTGTAACCATACACACACGCGCACACACGTACACACTCACACGTACATAATACGCACACATACACGTATATATACATACACACACTGCTACGCAAAGAGAGTTTTACATGGTATTTTCAGTAGACGTTAATTTCAACCTGAAAAGAAAAGCCTATTTTATTTAAAACTTTCTGTTAATACTTGTCACATTAAGTGTATATTTACATATATATATATATATATATATATATATATATATATATATATATATATATATATATATATATATATATATATATATATTATAAATTAACTGATTAAAATATGGTTCCTTCGCTACACAGTAATAACCATGTTTCAAAAGCCGAAGCAAAAAAAATATCAACAAGACCACCGGATTATATATCTTACTTTTCTGTTTATTACAATATATATATATATATATATATATATATATATAGAGAGAGAGAGAGAGATTTAATAGATTATAACCATGAAATATTAGCGTTTGAGACTTTTATATTATACATATATATATATATATATATATATATATATATATATATATATATATATATATATATATATATAATACAAAAGTTTCAAACGCTAATATTTCATGGTTATAATCTATTACATTGAGAATCGTAATCACGATCCAATTCATCAGACCTAGAACTCAAAAGAAAAAAGAAAAGAAAGCCTAATTATGTGTCACTATCAATGGGTATTTTTTTCGTTGCAAATAAGTAAGTACAGTATGTCGCCATAAAAGAATTTCTTGCAGATATCCAGTAAGAAAACTATGTAACAAATAATTGTTTCATCCGATGTTTTTCTTTGTATATTTCCCACATAAGAATCCGAGTAATCTTTTCATAACAGCACCAATAAAAGAAGAATTCAGACTATGTAAAACTTCGCTTTCTCATATCAAATGTACCTCCCTTGACTACAACATACTAATTATTAAACTGCAGCCGATAAAACAATTCGTCACAGAACGTATTTTTCAGACCAATACCGGAATAGAGACAATATCTGCGAAATCTCACATGCAGAATACTGTTGCTTGTAGTTTTGCTGAACTACAAGTGAAGCAGATATTGGCATTGGAATCTCTGGACATAAAAAATGTCAGTGGTAGAAAAAAGTGCTTGGAATGCATTCAAAAACATTGTCAATGAGAAACGATGAAGCGGATAATTTCAAGACTCTTATTTGAACTGATTGAAGTTACATCAGTATCGAGAATGTAACTCAAGCTGCACTATTCGCACACACATTGGAATTATTCTGATTCGAAACTTGGTTCTGTGTCGGAAGAGTCCACCATTACATCAAGATAAAAAGTTGATGAAGAAGCGATATCAGAGGGCATGTGTTAAAGCAGTGATGGGTGCCTGTATATGGCTCGAGAAGATACAGCTATGACCGCCAAAGGACAAGAACGGTCCAGTGTTCACTTTTGTGTAGCATGAAGAAAAGATATCAGTTGCGAGAAGACAGAATGCATGGTTGCTAGTCCAAAGTGCGAATTACAAATTGGAGATACCAAATTCGAGTGTTGTTGACAAAACTAACCTGGCAGTTCGTCTAGAAAAGGACCTCCAATCGGTTGTGAACTGGAGCAGGAATTGGCTGGTTAACTTTAGCGCCTTAAAAAAAAGCTGCTCTTTGTTACTCACCACAGACAACTATCTCTACCCCCATTAGAATATCTGACGCTCAACTTCTAGAGAGCTTCTCTTTGCGACTACTCGGCCTCACATTGACTGCTGACCTGAGATGGAACAAATACATTGAGTCAATAGCTTCGTCCACCGTAAGGAAAGTTGGCTCCCTGTGCCGCGCGAGGAACTTTTTCTCGCCGGAGTGGATCCTTCAAATTTACAAATCAACCATTCGCCCTTGCATGGAGTATTGCTGCCATATATGGTCTGGTGCCCCTTCTATTTGTCTCAAGGTTCTTGATAAGATCCAGAGTGGGATATGCAACGCAATTGGCCCTGATCTGGCATCTAAGTGTGCAGTCGCTCTCTCACAGACGTGCCGTCGCCTCCCCCTGTCTTTTTTACAAATACTTTCATGGTAACTGCTCCGATGAGCTGCTTTCGCTGGTTCCCAAACTTAATGAATTTAAGCGTTATAGTAGGCTGGAATCTCGCTCACACCCTTTCACTGTCGAAACTGTTAAATGTAACCGTCTCTTCTAGTCCAATAGCTTCATGTCTCGCCTGTGGAACTCCCTCCCCTTTTCTTGTTTTCCTGATAGCTATAATCTCCAACTATTCAAATGTAATGTCAATCGACGTGCCCAGATGGCATGATCCCCTATCCTTCTATTCATCCTTTCCTCTATCACTCCTATCTGCTCTCGCTCCAACTCTCTGTAACCCCTTGCGTGCTAGTGGCTTCCCGCCTTGCTTGGGGTGAAACGCTTAAGAAAAAAAAAAAGAAAGAAAAACAAGTGCGGAATTTTAAAAATCAAAGAAGTGTTTTAACATAGGACGGGAAGAGTGGCACCGTAATCCGAAGTCATACTGGGATAGCCATTGAAGGATTTCAAAAGCTAAGCAGAGTACTACAAAAGAGGAAAAATTCGCTAGGAAAATAATACTAAACTGCTATGTGATATCTGTCATCTTTTATGGCAGAGAGTGCCGAATCATCTCCTCAAAGATGAAGAGGAGACTTGAAGCGACAAAAATGTGGTTCTACAAGATGATGATGAGAATACCGTGGATCGAACCTGTGAGTAAAGATGAAGTTTTAGAGAAAATTGAAACAAAGAGGAAACTAATACTTAACATCAGGAAGAGAAACTTGAGGTTTCTGGAGCGGATAATGAGGAAAGAAGGCTTGGAAAATCTTATACTCACAGGATAGATAGAGAGGAAGGACAGCTGGAGAAAACGCATAATATATTTACTGAGCTTGAGTAAAAAGATGGCTGAGCAGAGTTTAGGAGAAATATAGAAAGACAACATTTATTAAGAGCTACAAGAGGCATGATGCTGTGGAGAGCCATGATCGCATACGTTTGTAACATTATGATTCCTTTACTTGTTATATTAAATATTATCATAGAATTATAAAATGTTTTGTTACATTTATTCTATTATTACGACAACAATTCTTTCTTTCAAGTTCTTTATGAATATTTTTCTTGGTGTAGAAAAAACTAATGTGATTTTAACGTCGAGCCTGTCAAAATTGATAGAAAATCACAAAATCCACAAACGAGAGGCCAAAAACCATACCGAGCCCGTGTGGGTGACGAATTATTCGCCACCCTTGAACCTCTCTCCCATAGGCAGGATGTGGCAAGCCTTTCGCTGCTCTAACGCTTCTTCCACGGAAAGTAGTCGGACGAACTATATTCCCTGATCACGCTAAGTCAAACCTTCACGCCATTCTACTTACATGTTAGTAAACCACTCATATTCCCTACGTATATATATATATATATATATATATATATATATATATATATATATATTAGTAGTAGTAGTAGTAATCTTATAAGTATAAGTAACTACACTCGTTTCGGAAAACCTTCGGTTTCTTGACTTGCAAAAAATCAAATCAATATCGAAAGGAAAAAAAAAGGTATTAAAAAAAAAAGAGCTGAGAACATGAACGCCTGTCGAAAACAATCGTTCAGAATGCAGGTCCAAGGCCCAAAGAAAGAAAACCCGATACAATTACGCAACTAACTAAATAAAGTGCTCAATACAGTAAGTAGAGCAGACCTAGTTAAACCTAGAGAGCCAGACAAACCTACCAAGTTTTCACCTAAACGGATCGTCAGGGAAGGCTGGCTCCGCTTAGGTGAAACATTGTTAGGTTTTATCTGGCTCTCTAGGTTTAACTACACACACACACACACACATATATATATATATATATATATATATATATATATATATATATATATATATATATGAAAATTTTTCAGAGTTAACCTGTAGAAAAGACAATATTTATAAATATAGTTTCCTATTGTCATTTATATTTATAAATATATATATACATACACATATATATATATATATATATATATATATATATATAGTGGCCCGATGATTGCATCTAGCATGAAACAGACTGTCGCCTCTAAGTGTTGACTTCTATGTTCACTTTTAAATTTGCACACGGTCTATCTCTGATATTGAGCACTTTATCCCATAAATATAGCACACTTTAAGACTATATTTCTTCATATATATATATATATATATATATATATATATATATATATATATATATATATATATGTATGTATGTATGTATGTATTACAAAGAGTTAATCATACCTTGAATCAATTAGCAATATTAATGCAATTATTGGCGAAATCCCTTCGCTAGTAGACATAATTATAAGCATTATACTACTAATAATCCACTGAATGATGAGATCCTTATGTATAAAATGGATATGGTGTATTTTTTAATTCAGCTAATACTTTCAAATGCTTCATGCATTCATCTTCAGGCTGTATTTCCTTTAGAATCAAAACTGGAAGACGAAATAAATGCGTTTTTCTGACCGAAAGATGTTTTTAAGAATGAGCTATTTATTAACGGCTATGTAGTGTTGGAGCGTGCAAATCACAATGCTAAAATTCAAATATTACAATTGAGAATCTTTTGAATTTTGTAATTTGGTAAATCTGCGAATTTTTTATTATAACTGTTTTTCAGTTAATATGACATGAACTAAGTATATAGTTCAATTAACAGAGTGATATGTCTTAGTAGTTTTTTTCTCAGGAATTCTTAACTGCAGATCAATTGTTTTTCATGAACATAATAAAATAGGCATCATATAATTTTATATTACAAAGTGTTAATCATACCTTGAATCAATTAGCAATAATAATGCAATTATTGGCGAAATCCCTTCGCTAGTTGCCATAATTATATATATATACAGCGTGACCTGAGTGCTCACTTTTATAATTACATAGGTTCTCTTCATAGTGAGTCGGGTTCGAATTACAGTCAGTTTCGTCGCATTCAACTACGATTGAGAAAGCTATGAATCAATTTCCTCTCGGTCCACGCCCAGCTATAAGTTGAATAGCTGGACCGTCTTATAGCTATGGGTGGCAACTAGTCTCTCTCTCTCTCTCTCTCTCTCTCTCTCTCTATATATATATATATATATATATATATATATATATATATATATATATATATATATATATATATATATATATATATATCGTGAAGAGGTTATAGTTGTTCCAACGAGAGAAAAGTGTATCTATTAAAAAGGAGAGAGAAAGCGCAAACGTTTTTGGCTGTAATGTGAATTTAAAAAAAAAAATATATTATGATTTATTTTCTATAATGGAAAATAAAATCCCCATTACAACCAAAAACGTTTGCGGTTTCTCTCTTCTTTTTAATATATATATATATATATATATATATATATATATATATATATATATATATATATATATATATATATATATATATATATATATTTATGTATGTATATATATATATATATATATATATATATATATATATGTATAGAGAGAGAGAGAGAGAGATTCTTTTTAATATATATATATATATATATATATATATATATATATACAGTTTTAAGGTGTGTTATAGTTATGGGATAAAGTGATCAATATCAGAGATAGGGCGTATATAAATATAAATATAAAAGTAAACATTGAAATCAAACACTCAGTGCCATTACTTTTGTTGATGCACTTAGAAAGTTGTGAATCAATCACAAATCGGCCAGCTGTAAACAAAGAAAACAAGTTTACTTTGCAAACAGTATATTTATCTAGCTATCTGTGAACAGAACAATGTATGTAATCAAACTGACATACATACATACATACATACATATATATATATATATATATATATATATATATATATATATATATATATATATATATATATATATATAAAGAAATATACTCTTAAGGTCTGCTATATTTATAGGATAAAGGGCTCAGTATCAGTGATAGAGCGTGTGTAAATATAAAAGTGAACACTGAAGTCAACATTCAGAGGCGACAGGCTGTTGCATGCTAGATGCAGTCGTCAGGCCGCGAGTGTTCGTCCGAGAACCTCACGGCCTGGCGACTCTGAACATTGAAGCCAACACTCAATGTTGGCTTCAATGTTCACTTTTATATTTTCACACGCTTCGTTGCAATCGAGACTGTCACTCTTGTCTGGGCCTGTACAGACATAACACATACTGTGCCACCATCAGCAGCTAAAAGCACAGCTTTTTGGGCGCATATCCATGGGGTCTTCCGAGACCGATGGGTGCCACATATTTACTTATAGTTATTTTAGTTATTTAGTTATATTTCATTTCTAGAATGAGGATTTATTATTATTTAGATTAAGGCTAATATGCTCACCTTTGGTTTTATTATCACAACTTTTCGGTTGTTGTGCCCCCCCCCACCAGCCTTCTTCAGACGTCTTTCGATCAGGGTAACCTTCGGGAAATATCGAACTTCACATTTTATCTTATCTACGAGAGTACATTGTTCGCGTTCCACTTGGCATGTATAGGGATACCTAATTTCTGGGGAGCCTCTTTGTTGAAGACGGTAAGTAAGAGCCTGAGATCCGTAGACGCATTGGGATGGCCAAGGATACATTCCAAAAGCTGAGTCTTGCGAGACAGCAGGATTTCTTTGGCAACAAAGAAAAGAATACTGAGCTATTACGTGACATTATTTCTTCTTTATGATAGCGAATTTTGGACGATTTCATCAAGGATAAGGAAGAGACTAGATGTGACGATGTGGTTCTACAGAAGGATGCTAAGGATATCATGAACCGAGCATGTGAGCAACGATGAGGTCTTAGGTTACAAACAGGGAGAAGACTTAACATCAAGAAGAGGCAGTTGAAGTTTCCGGGACTCATAATGAGGAAGGTGGGCCTGGAGAATCCGATACTGACGGGTCGAATAGAGGGAAAGAGAGACAAGGGAAAGCAGCGCGTGACATACCAGACGAGCTTGAGCAGGTGGATGACAGAACGTTGTCTGGGGGAAGAAGCAGAGGAAAGGAGTTTGCTGAGAGCTGTAAGGAATAGAGCGAGGTGGAGAGCTATGATCGCCTACGTCATGAAAGGACATGGCACGTAGTACGGTTCTATTACTGCTCGTCCCATTTCCCTTGGGTAAAAGCAGAGGTCCGTGAACCTGGTCGCATACTCATTGTAGTTTCAGATTAGGGTAGAGCATCCACCGGTTCAATCACTGAAGTTATTCAAAGTTCAGTCAGTATTCAGATGGGGAACCGCTGGGGAATATCAAGTGCCGTATAACAATCTCGCTACTCATATAACAGAAGATCTCAATATCTGGGGGTGCTTCCGGAAACTTGTCACTCCTGGAATAGGGGCAAGTGGCAAGTGGTATTTTGCAGAACGATAGGAGACGACTGAAGAAGGCCGATCTGAAATGTGATAGAAAAATGAAATACAAATGTCACTTACTTTTCATCGCTTGTTTTCTTGACTGGCTTCTCCTCTTGAAACAACGCTTCTCGTTCCGCTCATCAAAGTTAAGCAACGTTGAGCATGTTCGCTACTCAGATGAGTTACCTACGATTAATACCAGGTGTATGTGACATATCTATCAAGCCGGTGATGGATACAGTCTCGCTACTTAAAATATCAAAACATAGGTGGAGGTGCTTCTGGAGTGACAGGTCGCAAGATCTCCGTGGAATTGGGCGAATGGTGACGAGGAAAGCTAGAGTAGACATATTGTTTTTCATTCTTTATTTAGTTTCTGGAAATCCTTCATTCTCTTGTTAATTACGAAGATATTCTTTTTGAGGCAGAAGGCCATACTTACTAAGTAACGACTTAGAATCAGTTCAATTGCAAATTGGCTAAACGCGACAAAATTGTTATCGATCACATGACAGTAAAAGTCGAAAATCTCAGTTTGGTAAAAGACAGGAATACGGAAGCATTTGTCTTGTGGTTTAGCATCATTTTGCAGCAAGAACTCTTTATGGCATTTGTTATTATAACATCTAAATTCAATATTTATGAATGACGTTCCTTTTGTATTTTGTCTCTTACGTAAAGGAGATTTATTTGTTTTGTGTCTCTTTGACGGAGTTTCAGGGAGAATAGAAGTCACAAAGAAACTTTTGTTAACAACTAAAGAGAAATGAAATTTGCAGGAGACATTATGAGGAGAAGAATGCTTGGAGGCAAATCAAAAGCCAAAAGAAAAAGAATCGGTTTAAAGTAGCAAGCAATTTAGTTGAGAAGTTTGAGCAAACGGATAAAAAAAAATATCAAGTAACGCGAAACAGAAAACATGAAACATTGAGAACGAGGCTTGATCAATAGTTTTTGCTTGTGTTCCTCATCGGTATTGTGTTGCCAGAATTCTCTTGCGATATTTAATTCACAGTTTATATTGTTCGAAATGTGACCTTTTTTTTATTAACATTCTTTTTGACAGCACCCACCTTCTTCTCTTTCTCTGTTCTATCACACTTTCTTTTTATTTCATTTTTTTCTTTCGACCTCGACAATATTCGTCCTTCTTTTTCTCATTTTGTCTCTCTCTCTCTTTTTCTATGCAAATGAATTTTGTGAGTGTTTTATGTACGTGCTGTGTTTTTAAGAACTCATAGTTTTCATCTCGAAGTCGATCCAACGCTTCTGGACGCCTTATTATTACCGTCATTATTAAAATATCGATCTCTAAAAGCCATCAGGAGTTTTTCCTTTGGGTTTAGCGATCGACTCTTTCGTGTTCTTTGATATGTATCCAATCTTTTTCCGCTTATTTGGTCGGTTAGAATAACAGCAAACAAAGACAGTCACTAAACAAGCTTGTATAAAGTAACAGATGTCAGCGTTCCGTACAAATCGATTGGAGATTTTTAGCATAAGAAGAAGCTCCAACAGATGGCGGGAGACTTATTTGCCATTGACTCTACAATCAATTGTAATGGCATTGTTCCCGAGAAGCAGCGCTGGGAAGAGATGCATAAATATGGCCGACACACAAGGAAATTTCAATGAATTGAACAGGTATACAAAGGAGAAAACGAAGACGGTATCTCCCTGTCGGGAACATTCCTGAAAACAGAGACTGCTGATACCAAAAAAAAAAAGAGTGCCGTTTTTCGAAATATATTATTTAAAATTGAAACAACTATTTTCCTCAGTGTCTGACCTTTTAAGCAGTATAAACAGTATAAATTCCCTGTAAGTTGTATATATTTGCAATGAAGAAAGAGAAAATAAACATTTGTAGCAAAGAAGTAAGTCACTGAAAAGTAAACGAAGACAACTCACAACACAATGGGTACCGTGTCACCCTTCTGTCAGACTGAATGAAGTCATTGACTGATTCGATCACCTCAGGAAACCTCACTTCTCTAGTCCTTCCAGGTCTGTCTTCATCCTCAACACTTCTCCGTCCTTCTTTAAACAATTTAGCCCACTTACAGACATTTTTTGGCTGAAACATGTGGCACCATACACAGTTGACATTCTCCTATGAATTTCAACTGGTTTGCACCCTTCAGCAACCAAAAACTTGATAACTGACCGCTGTTCAATCCTGGAGCATGCTTCTTGGTCGGCCATCTTTGTTAATCGGCAAAACTCTCAAAGTTTTTTATTTAATTTAATTTTAATTAATCCATGTGAAAAAGAAATAAAACCAAAAAAATAAAAAAGTAAGCTTCTATCTGTATTAGAAGTCCTTATACCGAAAAATTCACCTTATTTATTGAATGACCCTCGTATGTATATATATATATATATATATTTATGTATATATATATATATATATATATATATATATATATATATATATAGAGAGAGAGAGAGAGAGAGAGAGAGATTGTGTGTATTTAGGCAGCATTTTCTCATTGATGCATGTTTCATTAAATAATATAGGCAAGTTTTTGTCTATTTAATTTAAGTAAATCCTTTCATATTTTCTGATAAGCTTAATCACATTATCATTGAAAGATGAAAGAAAATCACCATATCGATACGTATTTTTAATCCTATCTAAGATTTCGGCTTACATAAGCCATTATCAAAGATGACAATTACAATTCAATATATTAAACAATACACGGACAAAGCAATAATGATAGGATACTTAATAACAAAGTTGATGGAATGAAGAAGAAAAATATAGATGAATTTGGTGGAAAAATTATTTGAAAACATTTCTTTTCAAAAATGTTAAAACTACCAGCGTCTGTCGTTCAAGCTCATGTGTAGTCACAACATTGTCAACAAACCCAGTCCGATGAAGTCCCAACGGATGAAACGCGTCTCATGTAAACTTTTTCCATTTTGTCTTACAATTTAGTCCTTACTTGATATAAAAATATATATCGTTATCTTATCTATCTCTCTTTATATATATATATATATATATATATATATATATATATATATATATATATATATATATATATGAAGAAATATAGTCTTAAAGTATGTTATATTTATAGGATAAAGTGCTCAATATCAGAGATAGAGCGTGTGTAAATATAAAAGTGAACATAGAAGTCAACACTTAGAGGCGACAGTCTGTATCATGCTAGATGCAATCGTCGGGCCACGAGTGCTGTTATTTTTCTCGGCTATTCATAAATAGCCGAGAAATAGTATACTATAAATAGCCGAGAAAAATAACAGAAAAATAACAGCACTCGTGGCCCGACGATTGCATCTAGCATGAAGTGTTGAATTCTAAGTTCACTTATATATATATATATATATATATATATATATATATATATATATATATATATATATATATATATAAAGAAAGAATACTGGTATAAAATGATGGACTTTATTAATTAGTGAGTACAAGAGATATATTAAGTGTGTGGTGAGACATGGAAAACAACGGGTAAATGAAGTCGGTAATCTACTCAAATTTTGAGAACTTCAGATAGTTACACATGATCGCTGACAAATAGGTCTTGGTGGAGAACGTTGGAGTTAGGAGTTTTCTAACGCCCGTGTTCTAATCAAACACAAAGTTAAGATCCGAATGCTGATTTACAAGGCAAACAGACAGACCACTTAGAATATGACGTGACCCATTTTTCGCCTCTTCAGTTCTTTACACGGATTTAGATTCTAATATGGCTGCAGTCGTAAGCAGGTAAATAAGATCGATCTCACGACAATTGTTTGATAACAAAACAGGCACACACACGCATACATACACACATTCACTTGATCTCTCCAACAGACGCACACAAACACTCACACATACACACACAAATTCACACGCTTTCTCTCTATATACCACACACATGTATACGCACAAATACACTGTCTCTCTCTCTCTCACCTAAACACACTCTCTCACAGATGCATTCTCTGCATCACACACACACGCACACACGCAGACACACACAGACTATCTATCTCTCTCTTACTTGCACACAAAACACACATACTCTCTCTCTCTCTCACCTACACACACTCTCTTACGCAAATGTACACGAACACACACTCCCTCTATCTTTCTCTCTCTCACACACATCCACACATATATACTAATTCAAAATATAACACAAACAGAACGTCCACATCATTCTTCACTTACACACACACATACACACCTATACATACACACACGCGCATTTTCCATTTCTCTTCCCTATCTTTCTCTCTATCACACACTGTCTATCTATTACATACACACACACACACACACTCTCTCTCACACACACACACACACGCGCACACACATATATATTACTTAAAAATATAGCACAAGCAAATCTGTCAAGTCAGGATAAACAGAAGCTTTGATGAAAGCCCATATCCCAGAACTGATATATTTTGTTTGTATTGATTAAGACCATATATTGAAGAAGGTTTGTTTTGTTAGTCCTCTCACATTGGAGTTATGTCAAGAATGGGGTTTGAATTAATCTAATACTACAAGAAGCCGGAGAATGCAAAAAGGCGTCGACAGAGTTCTTCTGACAGGCAAAAGAAATCTTGGTTTTATTTATCCAGCATGTCGATATCAGAGGGATCGATGAATAGAAGTGTGTGTGGCCAGGACCGGGAACACATAAAAGGTAGCACGGAGCAAATTCAGAGTGGCATGCTTTTGACCAGTACTTGGTGAAGTAAAGAAGATGAAAAATCTTGGTCTACTGACCGTTTTCTATGGAAGATCGCTTGGCTGTGGAAATGAACGTTTCCATTTTCTTCCTTGGTTCTTAAGAGTCTGTGACTTTTTTTTTTATTTTTACTTTAGCCAAGACAAAATTAATAGCTGTTTCTACAAAGAGTCCCTACCCTACTCTCCTTCTACAAATAGTTATTATTCTTTCGTCTTCACCCCTCACAAATAGGCCATATTATATCTGGCTTTAACATTCTCACATTTCGGCTCGGATTGCGGAATCGGAGAGACGAGTTCGAATTCCAGTCGAATCCGTTACAATTACTTACGTGTTAATACCCTTGGGAAAGGTATGAATCCTCTTCTTCTCCCTCCAGCTATGGGTAAATAGCAGGACAGACTGGGTTCTATAGCCATGGAAGGAAACTGGTCTACCGCAGAAAGAAATGGCAACCAACTGCGGGGAAAATTCTGCCCCGTCAGTCATGTACCGAAAGATTCATGATCGCCTAAGCATGTATCACGCATGGCACGTAACTGACTTAACATTGGTTGGAAGCTATGGGTAAATAGTAGGACAGGCTGGGTTATATAGCCTTGGATGGGAACTGGTCTACCGCAGAAAGAAATTCCAACTTACCACGGGAAAAAATCTGCCTCGTCAGTCATGTATCGAAAGATACATGATCGCCTTAGCGTGTATCAAGCATGGCACATAACTGACTTAACATTGGTTGGAAGGTATGGGTAAATATCAGGGCAGACTGAGTTCTATAGCCTTGGATGGCAATTGGTCTACTGCAGAAAGAAATGGCAATCTACTGTGGGAAAAAAATCTGCCTCGTCAGTCATGTATCGAAAGATACATGATCGCTTAAGCGTGTATCACGCATGGTACATAACTGACTGATTCCATTTACGTAGCTCAATTTCTTACTTCTCATTTGTCTATTCACACATAGTCTCTTCTCCACATTTTCATCAACCCTTATAAAAAAAATCTAACTTACCTCACCTCTCCACAAATATCGCATACACGTCCATCCAATTGACCCCTCATAACTATTCCAGATTTTCTTCTTTCGCTATGAATGTTACTCTGGCTTCCAATGGCTTTTATTCCTCTTGTTCATTCTCGAGAATTTCACATATTTCCTCTTCTACCATCATTCTCTGACAGACTTGATCATCCCGCCTTTCTTTCTCAAACGTATAAAACACAAATTATACCAACAAAAACGGAAAACGGAACGGATTTCACAGAAATTAAAGCAAATAAAAAAAGAATGTTGCGTTGTATCCAAGTAATATTTTCTCATTTTTTTTTATTATCAAACTCACGGTACATAAAATGTTCATCTCCCTACGATGTTCTCGCCTGAATATAGACAGACAATTCTACAATTGTCGAACCGAAGAATGAACTGTATGAAATTGCTACACTAAAAGATATTAATTTCAGAAGACATCAGAAAATTTGAGCAAAAAATAGATTAGTTCTTCCGTGATATTGACATTAATATCTCCCCTCTTCAAAATCATCAAAACTTAACACAATATTTCGCGATTATGCCAACTGGCTAATAGCGCTGCTTATTTACTATCGGTGGAGAAGGTTGCAGTTTCGAGCACAAGTAAAAGCATTGGTTTCGAATACTATTATTTCAAAGCATAAATCTGATAGCTAATAACTCAACATAGTCTTTTTGTCTACTAAATATGTCCTCATGATGCTGCGATAAAACTGACATTGATATATATTTTCTATTAACGTTCAATGTTTGAGCGTAAGTTAAAAGCATGATTTTAAGAAACGGGGGCAGTATATTACTGCTGTAAACATTAACGCAACACAATCTTCATCATCTGACTCTTACTTGGGTCTTGGAACAGACTAAATCTTACTACATGAAATATGTCATACCACAGAGAACTGCATTTTAAGAGTGTGTAAAAAAATATTTAAAATTCGCATCTAATATTATTATTATTAATTGCTGTGGCCAAGCACTGGTTAAGAAATAACAAGACAAGAGGTTGAAGATAAATAGTGTATTGAACAGTAAATAGAACAGAAAAGTGTTACACGACTTGGGAGTGTGTATCGGTTAACCAGCGTTCAGTCTATATCACTATTCCCTCGAGGCTTAATTTTCCTATTAACTTTACAGTAAGTGGAATAGTACAAAATAACCTCGTTAGAAGGATACAAAAACAACAACAATAATAATAATAAGAAGAAGAAGAAGAAGAAATTAACAATATTTTACACCTTCAGAGTCTGTCTATATTTCTGAGATGAGGTATTATGTACAGTATTTACACAAATACACATGGTACAGTGGATAAAGGCGTTGTTTAGATCCAGTGACAGACCCAAAGAGTGTGAGTTCAATACCAGGTTTAGACAGTGGAGAACATTCAGAGGGAAAATTACCAGGAGATAACTGATAACTGACATCAAACATGGCTCGTGGAACTAGAACAGTCTACCCCAGTGATCGAAATAAAGGGTACGGTTCGAAATTCCAACCACCTGAAGAAGGCCAGAGCGTACAACGGCCGAAACGTTGTGACAATTATGGCGACAAAGATGAGGACAATAGTCCGACTAATGTAAATATTTTACACCTTGTTTTTCTGATGCGATCAATCTCTGTGAAAGTATTATATACAGAACGTTATTAATAAGATAAAGGTATATTTCGGAAATGTCGCTCCGGGCCCCCACTTTAAAAAGACCTTGTGTCACATTTCATTCTTGTGGGGGAATGAGTCAACACCGCGTATATTTCCAAATGTAGCTTCTTTAAAATGCGAGGATATGTCGGAGTTAGCTCCTCCTCAGTTCCTTAATCCTTCAACAGGGGTCTCTCTCCCCTGTCTATAAATACTGGCTGACCCTTCGCCTCGACCTCTTTTTTTTCGACTTAGGCTTTCGGCCGCCACCTCGCGTGGAGATGAGGTAAATCTCTCTTTTCAACTAACACCAATATGTGACCTCTCAAAGTCACAGCGTTTCCCATATTCTCGGAACACGCTAAGAACAATACACGTACGTACGAACACTCACTACAACACACACATAATTTCTCCATACAAACTCTATGTAACTGTGCATGTCTTTGTTTAACTTGTTATTAATATATATTTGTTTACATATGTATATCGGTCTTGTTTGTTTTCTTTGTCTTCTTTGGGCTTAATTAAAGTCCAACATTCCCATGTAGATGGACCGGCTAGCAGGAAATTTTAACCTTCTGATATCTCTTCACATCTTCAACCCACAGTCCACTACAGATATATATATAAAAAAAATCTTGTGTACCATACAGACAATACTGAATTCTTCATAATGACTGGTTGAAAGTACTGAATCAAAAACAAAGCCAAAAAGGAACTTCGGAAACTTTTTATTCAGATGTAGAACAATTTATCGATAAATTTGATTAAAACCTATAATAACATTAGAAAAATTAGCAAAATACAGTAAAAATAAAACAGATCATATCGGTTTAATTTAACAAGAACTGTTTAATATATATGTAAAATATTTAATATATATGTATATATATAAGGTAAGTTGGTTTCCTACCTGTACAATGTAAAATCACCTACATTTGAAAACTATTCGTCAATACTCGTGCTAACAAACATAGATGCTACAGGAATTCGCAACATTGCATTTATATATATATATAACTATTTCATTCGTGATTTGCGAATTGTTGGCAAGTGGCCGATCGTATCGGTCGATGTCCAAAATTTTACTGACTGAATAATCGAAATAAGAAATGGCCACTCTTAAGTAGCCTACTTAACCTTTGAAACTGACCGAGTCCACTTGTGAAACAGACTGCCTACAGCGTTTAGCAGCAACTTGAAGCCCTTCCCTCAACTACAATAAATACAGATCTTTTTACGTACTTCTGGGGTAAATTGAAAAAAAAATCGGCAATAATGCCTAAACGTTCACAAAATGCTTACAGTATATTTCAACAAAATTCAATCTGATAATTTCAATATCCGTATATGTTGCTCGAAATGTAAAAAGCTGAAAACAACAAAATTAGAAAGTTATGAATTCAACAAAACGTTTTACTGTTATTTCAAAATCTGCAAAATCATCATTGCTTTCTCTATTAGGTAGAAAGGAATCAGACATTGAAATGATTGGATCGATTATTATGATCAAAGAGAAAGTCATTATCGGTTCCAACCATTGTAATAAAGGTATAACATTGCTTTAAACGACTTAATCACTATATTCTTCATCTTCTTTTTTTCCTACGAATACTTCACCCACATGCACATCCCACAGCAACACTTTTCCCAAGAGTCCAGAAATGGAATCAATGCTCACTACAAATACAGATAACGAACAAAGAAACATTAAAAGAACTGAAGGAAAATTTATTCCTTTAAAAATTGATTCCTTTTATTTGTCTGAAGAAGGTCATGAGACGGGAAACTCGTGCAGTAGAAATATGAAGAATATATAATATATACGCTAAAACAAATCCACATTATAACTAAAACGTTTGCGGCTTCTGTTTTTATTTTTTAAATATACATTTTTCTCTCGTTGAAACAACTATAACCTTTCTCCCCCACACTCATATATATATATATATATATATATATATATATATATATATATATATATATAATTCCCAGATCAATTCTGTGTTCAAGACAGATTGGTATAAAATGACAATTGGAAAAATCTTAGATTTTGCCGACGCGTTTTGTCTTCCGACTTTTTCAAGGCAAAAATGTAATCGAAATATCTCTCTTGTTATAGTTACATTAAAATTCAAATGTAAAAAGATAGACGCTTCTCTCCAAGCCTTTTTTTCTGGTTAATGTAAATTACCTTTATAGTAAGAGATTTTTTTTCCATGTTGACGATATATATATATATATATATATATATATATATATATATATATATATATATATATATATATATATATATATATATGTATATATATATAAAACTGCTGAACTGACCTAAGGAATTGAAACTAGCATGAATCCATCCAGCTCTTATCTCAAATGACAACTTAAAAGAGACTGTTTGACCAACACAAGGAATGTTAATAAACTCATGTTAAAAATATAAAAAAAACAAATAAAAAAACAAATGAAAACTACAGACAAAAGTTCATTTTCTCCATCAATACATTCATTTCTGTAGTTTACTGCTACCAGCAAGCAGAAACATTTTTTTCTCCCGATGATGGCCATGTTGGCCGAAACTAGTCGAGGAATATAAATGAAATAATAATAATAAAAGCATAAGAATATTAATCTACAACCCAGTATGTCTGAAGATTTTAATTAATTTTTTAAATAATTTTTATCGTTCAATATATATATATATATATATATATATATGTGTGTGTGTGTGTGTGTGTGTGTGTGTGTGTGTGTGTGTGTGTGTGTGTGTGTGTGTGATAGCTACATTCGAAAAAATTATAATATAAATATAAAAAATAGATTATCCAGAAGACTGTGATAAAAAAAGAGATGACGATGTTCGTCCAGAATTATCGTAAAAGTGTCTTGTTTCAGAAATTTAGACAGAATGATTGATTCAGTTTAATTATTAGGTTGGTGCAAAAATTTTGTCGTTTTTTGACTGAAGTTGAACGTCAAAAAACGACATTATTTTTGCACCAACCTAATACTTTCTTTTCAGAATGAAAAATAAAAAATAAAAAAAAAAGACAAATTCGAAAAAAATATTATGGCTAGGTAAACAAAATCTGAAGCCAAGGATAGAAGTATTTCCTTGCGGCTAACTGGATTTCACACTTAAGCCCTATACTTTAGCCCAATTTTCACCCGGTATTCTCGACTCTGCTCACCGTCGACTTTTCCCCTATTTCATTCGCAGTTAACCAATCAGTGCCAACCCACTGGAAAGACAATTGGATTTGGTTTTCGGACATGGACCTGTTAAGCAAACTGTCTCTGCCGATTTCCTTTAAGGTTACTCGTGTCAAACTCAATTGGGGTCAAGTTTGAGAAAAGAAATAAGAAAACACGGAGTTGGGGAAGCTGAGAAATTTAGTAAAGGCTGTCTTATCTGGAACGACATTTAAAATTAAGCCTCCGAAGACATGACGCGCTTATTGATTACCAAAACTATGTCCAATACGGAAACAAACCCACATATCAATGCAGTTGGCAGCTCATCGATAATTGATGACAGAATAAGGATGAAGTATATGGTTTAGTGATTAAATAAATAATTCATGCGTTACTATATTTTAAAATATATAATGATATACATAAGATGCATTTAAAAGATTTTACATGTGTTTAAGATTATTATTAAATTGTGGATTCAACTTTTCTCAGTATATAATATCGTATATACGTTAACCCAACTAACCGGGATGTATATATATATATTTTTTTTTTTAAGCGTATCACCCCAAGCAAGGCTGGAGGCCACTATCACGCAAGGGGTTATAGAAGGGTTGGAGGAAGAGCAGATAGGAGTGGTAAAGGAGAGGATGTGGAGAAAGAGAAAGACAGTGGATCGATCAAGGCAAGGGGGTTACAGAAGATTTGGAGCGAGAGCAGATAGGAATGAAAGGTGAAAGGATGTGGAGGAGGGAAGTGGATAGATCAAGGCAACTGGAGATGTCCCCTAATTTCTCAAAACATTTTCTTTAATGTCCAAATTAGCTTATATATATATATATATATATATATATATATATATATATATATATATATATATATGTATGTAGGATAATTATTTTTTTATGAATGTCTCCCCACAAAAATAATTATTATTATAATATTATGCTCTACTCTGTATCGAGAACTTAAAAAAAATAATTGCTCAAGTACAGTGGATTATAAGTCTGAATGTTTTTCCTAGTATTTGAATATATATATATATATATATATATATATATATATATATATACATATCATATACATATAAACCTAACATCACTCAGTTAAGTGAAACACTTTTACTTAAATCAATTATAAATATATATATATATATATATATATATATATATATATATATATATATTCTGTATATATATTCTGTATATGCGCAGTACTTATTCGAAAGTGCTCAATGTCAGGGATAGAACTAACATATTAAATTCTATAGTCACAAACTATATATATATATATATACAGTGTATCCCGGATATAAGAGAAACCCGGGTATAAGAGAGAATTTCTCTGGTCCCAAATTAGAGCCTGTGTTAGTGTATATATTATAGACCAAACCCGGATATAAGAGAAACCCAGATATAAGAGACTCAGTCTCCGGTCACGACAACTCTCTTATATCCGGGTTACACTGTATATATATATATATATATATATTTATATATATATATATTAAACTAAGTATTGTTAAATGCAACCGGGGCAAAAAAGAAGTTTGTTAATACTTTTTATAATGTCTTTTTTTTGGGTGGTGTAGAATTGTGCTCATAATTTATGTTAACATAAAACAAACACCGTTCTTAAATTAAAATGGTATATAATTCTTGAAATTCAATAAAGTTTTGATTCTTATTTATTTATTTACTAATCTTTATTCATATTTAGCTATGTGTAAAAATGAAACCACCATATATATATATACATATATATATATATATGTGTATTTGAATAAATTGTGTGAGGTACAAAACTTACAAATAGCTAGAAAGACATAAAATTTATTACTAATGGGCATAATGTGAGAGAAAGTAAAAAAAAAAAAAAAAAAATATATGTATATATATATATATATATATATATGTGTGTGTGTGTGTGTGTGTGTGTGTGTGTGTGTGTGTGTGTGTGTGTGTCTGTGTCTGTGTCTGTGTGTGAATGTGTGCCCTTGTATTCCTAGTGGGCGTTTTCTTATTATAATAACGGAACACTGGTTTCGTTAAAATTAAAAATAATAATTTTTTGACCTTAATTCTTCCATAAACTAATTCCAAGAATTAAAATTAAATAAAACATTTCACAGAGAATGAACAAGCCAAATTTTAAATGGTTAAATGATTTCTTGGTTCAAGAATTATTTCTAAAATAAATTCTAACAATGTGTCATTTAGTCAGGTTTCGGAAGTGGGTAGGGTTGAGAACATTTTAGAAAACTTTTGAAAGCTGACGTTAAACTCAATGAAAGATTAGATGCCAACCAGTGTAAAGACCAGAACCAAATACACCTATCTAATTTATGAAGACCGATGTCATAACAAGGGATCTAACTCGCTCCATAAATTGGTATTAAGTTATGCCCCTTTATAGAAACTCTATAGGAAAACAAAGAGAAGAAAAGGGATTTCAAGATGGCGGTCACACATTCTCACATGTCACGTATCGAACTATCAATCTACCAGTAATCATTGTTCATGCTTTTATAACTACTGTTATCCAATAGTAAATAAAATCTAGACACGTTCGAACTGAGTTTTCGTTCTTATTTCAAACAGATAAGCATACACCTACCAGCACAATACTCAGAATCCCATCTCGAGAGTTTCGTAGACGGACTCCCAGTAATCGCTCCGTCCGCTCGTCAGGAGATACCAGCATTCAGTTGAACACTGATGTCGAAACCGTGTCGCGAGAGTCTGCTGTTGCACGCTTGTCTTCGAGCCTGAACATTGCACTCCGACATAAAACAGACTATTTTTTTCTGATTTTATTAAGTCATTTCACCCTAAGCATTCCAGTAAAAGCCACTAAGGGGTTACTGAGATTGAAGAAACTGAGAGAGTACAATAAAAAAACAAAAAACAAGACAAGACAAGAAGATGTCGATTGACGTTGCCTTTAATCAATTTTCACAGCGAAATTATGAGACTTAGTCGCCAATACACTACCGTACATGAGAGTCACAGATATTTTATTACGTTGGCACACGACTTTAGAAGATGTTGCTCGTATGGCATTATAGTTTAACATTCCTAATAAATTTTATTTTTTGTCTTGTAACAGATATAAGTGTGGCAAAATGGCGTGTGACATGAAAGGGCATAGGAAGTAGAGGTGTATCATTTCACTCCTCCATTCTGGAAGAATTCCACTCACTGGTATTAAACAATGCTTGCGGAACGTTTACCAAAACCAGTGTATGTCAATAGAAATAGATAGTAGGTTTCTGTGATGTGTGCAACAAGATACATTCGACTCTCAAACCCCGAAATGAAGATCCCTCGAAAATACATAATATAGAATAATAGGATTTTGTAGCTGAAAAGATGGTATATCCAAAATTATCCTGGTGCTCTCTGCCTTTGCTGCAGTTACCGTGGAAACAAGTAAGCCGTATTTCTTACGAAGCAGCCCTTATATGTATCCGTATGTATGCGTGTGCATGTGTTTACATACACACACGTATACGTATACATTCTTTATAAAGCTTAACTTTATTTTTATTAAATAAAGTCACAAAGATTCAGTACTTATTGATCGAACTCATTACAATAGTAATTACCTGCAAAGTGTGATTTTTACCCCTTGCGCTACGGCAGGTGACAATAAACGGTCACACTTATGGTTCGCAATGACGTCTTTCAAGCTCGACTAGTCACGTCTGCAATCAGTTCTGATTGACTACTCATTTCATCCTCACAGCGAGTACTGTGCTCTCAATTCTAACAAACTCCCTTTGATTTCACTCACGTCTGGACTGATAATTAAGGCACCAGAACTTCAAAGTCTTCAGACTATATGTCAGTCGGTTAGCTGGAGACAGAAGAAAGTGGCCGAAAAGGGAAAAATAAAACTTTTCTTTTCTATTATTTCTAAATACCATTTTCGAAATGTACTTGTCAAAGAAGAAAAAATGCTTGGAAAATACATAAAAATGGCAGTAAAACGACAGCTTATTTTTTTTTTATTATTGCTCCGGCAAATAGAAGGCACCGCTCAACATTTGCGCTTCATGGAAAAATAAAACACCGCTTAAGTATGATAGAAAGAAATATTAAAATAAACCCTCTCTAAACTCGACCATATTTCTCACACCTCTCCTCGCCACCTTCTCTGTTAAATTATATAAACTTAATACTATCCGTCAAAAGTTAAATTTTCAATTCATTTTTCGTTTCACCTTTGGAAAGTGATGTCTGTTAATCCAGAGTACTTTAAAAGGTCTCTGGTGAAATAAATTATTAAAATGGAGCCTTAAAGTGATTGTTTTACTTGAATATATATATATATATATATATATATATATAATAAAACGACAAATAGAAGGCACCGCTCAACATTTACGCTTCATGGAAAAATAAAACCACGATTTCTGGGTTAAGTAGAGTTTAAATCCATCTAGTACAATGGTACTACATATGATAGTATATATATATAAGTTACGAAAAACTCGGTAATTCGTATGGGTAGCCCCAAGGAGGATGAAATCCTGAGAGCTCAATGTAAATTCACAGCTAATAATTTAAAGAAAAACAGACCACTTTAAGGCTCCATTTTAATCATTTATTTCACCAGAGACCTTTTAAACGACTCTGGATCATCAGACATCACTTTCAAAATGTGAAACGAAAAATGAAATGAAAATTTACACTTTTGACGGGTAGTATTAAGTTTATGTAATTTAACAGTGAAGGTAGTGAGGAGTGGTGTGAGAGACGTGGTCGAATTTAGAGAGGGTCTATTTTTATATTTCTTTCTATCATACTTAATATTGAGGAAGGAGGGGGTAAGGATCAAACATTGACCTATTAAATCGGTCAACTCAACGGAGAAGATATGTTGAAAGGGAAGGAGAGAAGAGAGAAAAAGTAAAAGAAAAAAGAAAAAAAAGAAAAATAGAAAAAAGGGAGAATGAGGAGATGTATTTAGGATTTACGGAGGAAGGAGAGGGGGTGGTACTGTTTTAGCGATTTAGGTCAAAGAAGATTTTAACGTTTGATAATAATTTAAATGTTTAAAAATTCACAAAGAATTTAATTTAATGCTTATTAGCAATTTAAATATTTAACTCCTTTACAAATAAATTAAGGAATTACTATGAGTTGAATACTATATTTAAACACACATTAATAAAAGAACTACGAATTAAAATATAAAATTTTCTAATAGTAATCTTTTAATATTGTAAATGACTGTTAAGTTAACATCTTTATCAGTTTGAGTCTAATTCATGAATGTAATTTGTAACCATTTTTAGATTGGTAATATTTCTTACTTAAAGTTTAGGTTTCAAATTAAGATGGAGTAATATTTGAAGGTAACATTAAAGAAATTTTGTTTTCCCATATTCATACTACATATACACTTATGCAAATCTCCCATATACATACGTTCATTTACCTGTGCAATTACACACATAAGCACACACATATGTATTGAAATGCACAGGTACCTATGCATATTCACATATAAATACTTACACATATATTTAAAAATATTTACACATATTCATATTTATATTTATATAAATTTTTCCTTAAATTTTTCATTTAACGTTTAACGTTAGGTGGTGAATTAAGCTTTTAAATTAAAAAAAAAAAGTTATTTCTAATTTTAATACTTTTATTATCAAGACTGATAGTTAAAGAGTAATATCCTTAAATTTAAATTAAATTATCAATTTAAAATGAAATTATCTCCAGCTGATTAGAAATTTCACTTCTAGAGTTCTAATTAGAAAATATTTAAAGAGAAAGTAAGATTAAATATTAATAATATATTAATTTGATGTCCTATTAGAATTCTCTTTATATATATATATATATATATATATATATATATATTTTTAAAATTTTTTTTTTTAAGCGTATCACCCCAAGCAAGGCCGGTGGCCACTATCGCACATGGGGTTACAGAAGGGTTGGAGGAAGAGCAGATAGGAGTGGTAAAGGAAGGGATGTGGAGAAAGAGAAGGACGGAGGGTCGATCGAGGCAGGGGGGTTACGGGAGATATAGAGCGAAAGCAGATAGGAATGAAAGATGTCAGGAAGTGGATAGATCAAGGCAATTGGAGATGGCGATTGACGCTACACTTAAACCGTTGGAGATTGTATTTGTCAGGGAAACAGTAATAGGGAAGGGAGTTCCATAGGCGAGATGTGCGAGACATGAAGCTATTGGAGTAGAAGAAACGTCTACATCTAACAGTTTCAACGGTGAAGGGGTGGGAACGGGATGCCAGTCTCGTAGGACGCTTAAATTCACGAGGCTTAGAGACAAGCGAAAGCAACTCCTCAGAGCAATTACCGTGGAAGTACTTGTAGAAAAGGCAGAGCGATGCAACATCGCGTCTGTGAGAGAGCGACTGCAGACGAGATGACAGATCAGGGCCAATCACATTGCATATCCGTCTCTGGATCTTATCAAGAACCCTGAGGCAACACGCAGGGGCCTCAGACCATAAATGGCAGCAATACTCCATGCAAGGTCGAATATATATATATATATATATATATATATATAAAGAAAAATATATAACCATATATACCTAAATATGCATATATATTTATATCATTATATGCCACATATATATCCACACATATTACATATACGAACTCACAAATATTTACATATATCTACATACACATACATATAAAGACCACAAGCAATCCTATATACATGACTCGGTATATATATATACATACATATACATACCTAAAATTACGAATAGACATTTACACATATATATTTTTACATATGCGCCCACAATATATATACACTTATATATGTATATATATACTTCTACAAATGGATATACATATACACATAAATCCACATATCTATTTCCAAGTTCATCTACACATCTGTCTATATACAGTTATGTATGCATACAATCATTTCCAAATCCAAAAATAACACAATATTTACCTTCGTATATAGCTTTTTCTAGATATATTGAGTTAGGTTGAAATTAACTCCTTATGTTGGTTCAATAATAATGAAAACTCCAATAAATTTCAGAGACCGATGCGATCTGCGCATAAAAGAAACGATCGTAATGAATCCTGATATATTATAGAACCAACACAATGAGTTAATTTTTAAATGTAGACATAAAAACAATCTCGTGAATTTTTAAACATTTAAATTGCTATCCATCGTTAAAATCTTTTTTTACCTAAATCGTTAAAACTATACCACCCCTCTCCTTCCTCCGTAATACCTAAATCCATCTCCTCTTTCTTTACTTCCACCTTTTTTTCTATTTTTCTTTTTTCTATTTCTCTATTAAAATAAAACCTCTCTAAACTCGATCATTTCTCTCACACCACTCCTCGCTACCTTCTCTGTTAAATTACATAAACTTAATACTACCGGTCAAAAGTGTAAATCTTCATTTCATTTTTCGTTTCACCTTTTGAAAGTGATGTCTGATGATCCAGATTAATTTAAAAGGTCTCTGGTGAAATAATTTTTTAAAATGGAGCCTTAAAGTGGTCTGTTTTTCTTTAATATATACATATATATATATATATATATATATATATATATATATATATATATATATGTGTGTGTGTGTGTGTGTGTGTGTGTGTGTGTGTGTGTGTGTGTGTGTGTGTGTGTGTATAGTATATATATAATAAAACGACAAATAGAAGTCACCGCTCAAGATTTACATTTCATGGAAAATAAAACCCCGCTTTCTGGTTTAAGCAGAGTTTAAATCCATCTAGTAGGTTCCCAAACTATTTTCCTCTGGGCCGCAACTTCGAAGTTAAATTTTCCTCGAGCCTAATCAAATTGAATGTGATAAAAAAGTACATTTAAAAATTAAAAAGAGAGAGGGTTAAAGGGAGATAATCGTGGATTTGAACATTATCATTGTTAACTCTCTTCTCCAATTTGCGGACCATAGTTAGTCATTCTTGAGACTTGATATAATGAAAAAATATCGCCAAAAAAAATAAGTTAATAATTATTTAAACTATTTATACTGGGACTTATGCATGCACTTTCAAGTAATCAATAATAATAATTTAAATTTTGAAATCATATCAAACTGTTTCTAAGTCTTTCGTTGTCTTTTAATTATTCCGCCTCACCTGCTATCCTCTTTCGCCGCTACTCTGTAGCGCGCCGCACTGATTAGAAACCATTCACCCGATGCATGTGCGTTGTGGTGTAATGCATATAGACTCTGAATGAGAAATCGCGGAACCGAGTTCGAATTCCAGTTCAGTTTCTTGCATTCAATCACGCGCAAATACCCTTGAGAAATTTATGAATCTATCTTTTCTCCCTGCAGTTAAGGGTTGAACAGTAGAACAGACTGGGTTCTATAGCCTTGGTTGTCAACGAGTCTATCGCAGAAAGAAATGGCAACCTACATCCATCGGCATCGTCAGTCATGAATCGAAAGAGACACGATTGCCCAATCGTGTATTGCAGAAAGAAACGGCAACCTACTGCGGGAATATCTTCTGTCTTGTCAGTCATGAATGGAAAGAGACATGATCGCCAAAACGTGTATTACGTATGGAACTTAAGTGAGTCATTGAAATAGTTCTTTTTCTAAAAAAAAATCAATGTAATCATTTTTATATTCAGTAAAAGAATTCATCTTTAAAATTAGAATTCAAGCAAGAGACGACATTTTATGTCTTTTAAAGGATATTTCATAAAACATGCAGCAAAAATCTGCATTCCATGAGGTAGGCGAAATTGAACCTGAAGCAGTGAACGATAGAGGCAAAATGCTTACTATTATTTTCCTGTTTATGAGGGAAACGCTGCAAGTTGAAGCTAAAATATTCTCTATATCTAAGCCGGTATTTCTTCAAAGCGGTTATCATAAAATATTATTGCAATCCTATATTTTATTTCTAACACTTGCCATCGTGAAGAATTTAAGCAAAATAAAACGATTATCTAAGTAGAGCTTGGTACTCATTTCATCAGAATTCGACTTATGCATGAGAACACGCAGTATATTTCATTTGGTTATTTTAAGCTCTGATCATTAAGAAATTACAGCGTCTGCTAAAACTGTTGATCACAAAATAGCGGAAGTTAAGCAACATCAAACATAGTTAGTACTTATATGAGTGAACAACCCCAGTTTTTATATACTAAGATTATTAATACATGTATACGTATATATATATATATATATATATATATATATATATATATATATATATATATATATGTATATATATATATATTTATAAAAGTGAACATTGAAGTCAACACTTAGAGACGACAAGCTGTTTCATGCTAAACGCAATCGTCAGGCCACGAGTGTTGTTTTTTTTCTTGACTATTTATATATACTGGTCAGTGGTGCATTGCGGGTAGTCTAATTTGGCGATTTTTTTGCCGGAAGTCGTTTATTTGTTTATTCATTTATTTGGGTTAAATTATTTTGCTTGTTTTTATTTATATTTATTTCTTATCTTATATATTTATTTATTTATTTTTATTTTAATCGGTGTATTATTAACGTAGTGGACTGTTTTGATGAAACAGCCTGTCGCCTCTAAGTGTTGACTTCAATGTTCACTTTTATATTTACACACGCTCTATCTCTGATATTGAGCACTTCGTCACATAAATATAGCACACTTTAAGACTATATTTCTTCGTGTATATATATATATATATATATATATATATATATATATATATATACGCATGTATGTATGCACATATATATATATATATATATGCGCATGTATGTATGCACACACACACACACACACACACACATATATATATATATATGTATTCAAACAGGTTTGGTTAAATAATTTTGACATATCATATCGATTAGTTTTCGTTGTAATCCTTTCAAGTTCGCGAATTAATTTTTGGTGGATTTAGAAAATTGATCACAACGAAAACTATTCAACATGGTCTGTCTAAATTATTTAGCCAAACCTGTTTGAGTAAAAATTATGCTGCCTAAATATGCACAGTACATATGTGTGTGTGTGCGTGTGTGTGTGCGTGTGTGTGCGCGTATGCGCCTGCGTGTATCTGTGAATATGTGCATGTGTGTTTGTATATGTTTTGTATTATTCAATTATTTTATTTCAATTATTTTCTCTTCACCCTTTATATATATATATATATATATATATGATGTGGGTTTTATTCTAATGTATTTCTCTAGGTATTACTCGTATTCTCCAAATCACCACACATGAACATCGGTTGACATCTCCATCTCTTCAATATTATAAATCCCGAGAAAATAGATTTTCTACGAAATCCTCTAGACATCCTGTTATCCTTTTTAAAAATATATTGTTTGGATGAATATAAACCATTTTGTAAATGTAAACCGTTTGTAATTTCGGTCTGAAGAGACGCGTATAAAAATCTTACCTATATATATATATATGCAAAAAGTCAAAATGAGGACTTTATTTCACATACGAGTATCCACCGAAATAAAATTTGGGTACTCTATGTTTTATAGCATTTAAATTTGGGTGATAAACAAGATGTCAGAAAAGATATGGGGTAGCATGGCCTACTCTTGTTCCACAAACCCCGTAAACCTCAGTGATTGGCGAGATTTACACAGCTGTATTGGCCATGCAACAATAACAATATAATGACGCGGTCTTTTTTCCGGTCGTGTATTATTCTCCGACTCTGAAATGCCACGAGGCAGTCGGTAGATCATTGCGAACTGATTAAGCATTTCTATAGAAATTACAATAAGTTGGCCATTGTCACTGACTGTCTGAATTCAAATCTCGGAACAGAATCACACAAAAAATCACACCGTTTCGTTCAGTCAGTCTCATTCTGTTCATATCTATCTATCTATCTACCTATCAATTTATCTCATTCTGTTCATATCTCTCTCTCTCTCTCTCTCACTATCTCATTCTGTTCATATCTATCTATCTATCTATCTATCTCATTCTGTTCATATCTATCTATCTATCTATCTATCTATCTATCTATCTATCAATTTATCTCATTCTGTTCATATCTCTCTCTCTCTCTCTCACTATCTCATTCTGTTCATATCTATCTATCTATCTATCTATCTATCTATCTTATTCTGTTCATATCTATCTATCTCATTCTGTTCATATCTATCTATCTATCTATCTATCTATCTCATTCTGTTCATATCTATCTATCTATCTATCTCATTCTGTTCATATCTATCTATCTATCTATCTATCTATCTATCTATCTATCTATCTAATTTACTAACTAGCAAATAGGAAATGTAATTCAAAAGGAAACTTGATACAACATATACGCGAACATCCTGGCTGCATAATATCCCTCTGATGGCCAATTCTGAAATTATTGAAAGCCAAGTGTTGTAAAGACATCTCTTAATGGCAGTTTTTCATCTCGCTTTTCGGCATATCACACTGTGCGATTTTAATGAACCAGTTTGACTTGAATTCTCCTTCCTAGTTTCGTATCTGACGTCACTTCCGCTGGCAAACTCACTGCTCACATCCTGTTCGCATCTGGGTACAGCATACGGGAAGCAACAAGGGGTGACAGTGAGCAGTCTGCGGTCAACGTTTAAGCTTCTTCGACATCTGCTTCTCGAGGGTCGGTTGGTCGCTGGACAGTTCATTAGTGGCGAGGCAGAGGGAATAACGTTTACAAGTTAACAATGGTCGTATAAAAAAAGTCAAATCAGCCATAATGTGAAATAAAGCGATAAAAAGACTTGCATTAGGACATTACGACAAACTGAAAGGTAAAAGGACAAAAACATAGACATTTTTACATTATTCGGACCATCATCCTCATCTTTGTTGCCATATTTATCACAACGTTTCGGCCGTCGTACTCTCCAGCCTTCTTCAGGTTGTTGGAATGTCGAACTGAACCCTTTATTTCGCTCGTTAGGGTAGACTGTTCTAGTTCCACGTGCCATGTCTAATGGATGACAGTTATCAGTTATCTCCTGTTAATTCCCTTCTCCAAGTTCTCCACCGCCTTAACCGGGTATTGAACTCACATTCTTCGGGTCCTGTCATTTTGATCTAACGCCTTTATCCACTGTTCCATGTGTTTTGTCGGTAAAGGCGTTAGTTAGATCCAGTGACAGGACCCAAAGAGTGTGAGTTCAATACCTGGTTAAGGCGGTGGAGAACTTACAGAGGGGAATTAACAGGAGATAACTGATAACTGACATCCATTAGACATAGCACGTGGAACTAGAACAGTCTACCCTAGTGAGCGAAATAAAGGGTTCAGTTCGACATTCCAACAACCTGAAGAAGGCCGGAGTGTACAACGGCCGAAACGTTGTGACAAATATGGCAACAAAGATGAGAATGATAGTCCGAATAATGTAAATAGTGTACATAATACATCATCTCAGAAATATAGACAGATATTGAAAGGCCGAAACGTTGTAATAAATATGGCGATAAGGATGAGGATAATAGTCCGAATAATGTAAATAGTGTACATAATACCTCATCTCAGAAATATAGACAGACACCAAAGACATAGACTGCTAGATAAATTGAAAACAGAAAGCCAGACAGGTAGAAAGATAGAGAGAGATTAGTCATAGGTTGATTAAATCAGGAGACAGGTATATAGGTAGAGTAACTATCTATGAATTAGTGCATTTGCCGAAATATACAACAGTAATAATTCTTTACTACTGGTAAGTGTTCACACGGTATTTTTTAATATATATTTCGAATTGTTATTGAGTATTCTTCTCTTTCACCGATGCGGTCACTTCACTTTTTGACTTAGTTATTTATACTATAGATATTTTGAATTACCATATGCTTGTATTCTGATTGCTCATCATATGTTACGTAACAATATTCCCCCTATTGCGGGGTTTTGCTTTGATTTGAAGTCTTAAAATTCTTTATTTTGCAATGAAGAAATAGAGTCTTAAAGTGTGCTATATTTATGGGGTAAAGTGCTCAATATCAGAGATAGAGCGTGTGTAAATTTTAAAAGTGAACATAGAAGTCAACACTTAGAGGCGACAGTCTGTTTCATGCTAGATGCCCGATGATTGCATCTAGCATGAAACAGACTGTCGCCTCTTAGTGTTGACTTCTATGTTCACTTTCATATATATATATATATATATATATATATATATATATATATATATATATATATATATATATATATATATTAATATTATAAATTAACTGATTTAAAATATGGTTCCATCGCTACACAGGAATTACCAAGTTTCAAAAGCAGAAACCTAAAACTTCAAATTAAATTATATAATTAAATTAAAGGCCCTAGTTTTGCTTCATTTTCAAGCGAATTTTGGAATAACTTATTTTGAAATTTACTGAGTTTTGCAAGCACATACATTCATAATATTTGTTTCCAAGGATAGGGTGAAATCCAATCATTTTGACAAGTGGCGGTAACATGTTCATTTATACTGATGACTATTGTATCAAAATTGAGCACTGTTTTGTAAAAATAAAAAATATTAATAAGAACACCGGATTATATATATATTACTGCTACTTTTTTATTATAATATATATATATATATATATTTTAAATTTGTTTCTATGTGTCTTTATCTTTGTAATATCATGTTTACATATTGAATTATAACTGGAATTAAGACATATATGAAATTATTTTTTTCATGAAAATATATATGTATGTGTACATATATGGTGAGGCACGGTGGTGTAGTGGGTAGCGGTTCCAATTGAGGAATCGGAGAGCTGAGGTCGAATTCCAGTCGAATTCATTACATTAACTTAGGTGCTAATATCCTTGGGAAAGGTTGGAATCCTATTCTCTCTCTACAGGGTTATATAGCCTTGCAACTGGTCTAAGAGAAGGACAACTCTGAATTTAAAAACTGCGTAAGGTCATTTGGGGATCTTATGCCACGTAGTGCACCAGATCTCTGTATTCGTCCCTTCAAAAAGTGTGGCTGGTTCTGCACAAAGCTTTCACCACTATAATGAAATCATATGTGCTGGTGTCTGGGCTGTCGCTTCCTAGGAACTGAGCTGCTTGACCCTCAGACGTCGAATACGACGGGAGAGTCGAGTATATATGGATGTTCTTAGGTGTAGAATTAGTATGGGCATGAAATTGTTTTTAATATACAATGTATACATATTATGGTATTATATGTATATACGTTTATAGATGTGAATATGGTTTATGCACACACACACACACACACACACACACACACACACACGCGCGCGCGCACATACATACGCACATCTCTATCTATAAAAGGCAGGATGTGTGTGTGTGTAACGAATGCACGACCGCATTTTTCGACGGATTTGCACCAAAATTTACATGCACATGCTCCAAGTTAGAGGTAGGCCAAGACCGACTTTGCATTTCCTAACTCCCATCGATAGTGGAAATAATCGAGTTTTTCATGCTTCTAGGACCAGTTTTCATGCATTTTGCAGCCATTTTCTACGAATAGGCAGGAAGATTCTATTGGTCAGCGTGAGAGACTGACACGAATGTTAACTAGCATTCTAGCATACAAAAAAGTCGATAGCTGCATTCGTCACAAGTGGGAAAAATTTAAATCTGCATGGCACTTTACTCCAATTGGCTCATTCGCTTGCTTAAACTCAACGTTGATTCTGATTCCGCAGAACTGGGTTGGGCGTGAAAAAGTATTTGTTGTTAACATTCTTTTTTCATTCGGTTTTTCCAGTTACGAGTCCTTTTTTAAAGCTGATCGTTTTGTGTTCATTTTGTTTAGTTCTTTTTTCGTAACAGATTTAATGTTTAGTATAGAGCTTAGAAAAAATTCGCAGTGTGAGATAGGCAATAAGTAAGGCATGTAGCAACATCAGCACGGCAAAGGGCACTCCTTTAAAGGCAAGGAAGGGCAAAAATATTTTAAGTCAAGTGATAGCGATTGCTGCATGAGTCGTACGATTTTTTAATCATGCACGGGCAACGCCGGGCCATGCTGATAGTATATATAGATATGCATGTATTAGATATGCCACTTTTAGAGTAATACGAATTCTTGTGTTACTTGATAGATTCGTGTATAACTATACGATTGGGGTAGGTGTAGATGGTTTGACCTGCATATTTTGTATTTATTTATTGTATATATGAGTATGTGTAGACAGAGAGATACACATGTATTATTGCTCATGTTTTGCATTGATGCTGTGTGTATTATCTATTTATTATCTGTTTCCTCTTTGACAAATCTGTTATTTCCACCGTGAGTCATTAATACAATGTATATATTAAGAATGGAGACCGGTTAATGATATGCCTGACCAATGTGGGTAATACATGTTAATTTATATGAAAATCTTCTCATAATGATACTTATTGAACTTAAATATGTGAACTTTTAACCTTAGTAGAGGAATATTAATTCAGATCCGATTAACTTTATTGTTTAAAAGAATTTTTTTTAAATCTCTTCATATCCCGTTAAACTTTATTAAGTTTATTTAAATTATAAATGTTTTGGACTATTGCTTATTTTATAAACTTTATATAATATATCTATTTGTTTCTTTACATAAATAGATTTTATTTATAGATATTTTCTTCTGTCTATCATAGTATTTTATTATTTATTTATGGAGAATCTCATAGATAATTATATTTTAAAGACACACACACACCTGTATTTAATTTAAATAAAACAGACGACTTTAAGGTTCCATATAATAAATTATTTCACCACAGATCATCAGACTTCACTTAAGGGCTGTGGTGAAATAATTTATTATATGGAATCTTAAAGTAGTCTGTTTTTATTTAAATTATTAGCTCTGATTTACATTGAGCTCTCTGGATTTTATCCTCCTTGGGTCTACCCATACGGATTACCTAGTTCTTCGTTAACTATATATATATATATAATATATATATATATATATATATATATATATATATATATATATATATATATATATATATATATATATATATATGTGTGTGTGTGTGTGTGTGTGTGTGTGCATATATATATATATATATATATGTATATTTATGTAAGTGCGTATTCATATGTGTGTGTGTTGATGTGTATATATGTGTGTGTGTAGAGAAATATATATATATAGTTTTATATTTTGTTTTGAATAGATATTTTTACTCTTAAATTGAAATTTTTAGCTAGGTTCTGAATAATTTTCTTTTTGAATATTTTTTGCATATTTTTATCCTACTATTTCTAATATAAATTATAACAGGTGTTTTTAAGTTGAATACATATAAGTCAAATCTTGACCGAGGAAGACGGATATTCGAATTTACACTTAAAATCTTTTTATTTTCCAAATGTATTATCAATTTCTAATTTAATGTAACGATTTTTGTCTACAGTCCAGATGCGATTTTAGGTCACCACAGGTGTTAATACAACTGAGACAGTTTCCTTCCCCCCTGCCTACATGATAACAATTTAATATCTTTCTTTCCCCTACTCCTTATATAAAATCACTATTCTTAATTTTTAAAGCTAAAGTTAATTTTTCCATCTTCATTTGGTTTACAGGTCTGAGGATTTGAAGCCATTTTTTATCGGCTTCAATGAAATAAATTATCACCTATGTTTTTTAAGTGTTTTTGTCATTAATATATGAAGGGTTGTACTCGCTTGGAAAAACCTTGGGTATGTTGGCTTGTAGTAAAACAAATTTGTACCCAAGGAAAAATGTGGAATAAACAGAGAAAGAACTATATTCTGTTCCATTTTTTTACCTTTTTGGACGGCATTTCCGTTTAGTTGGAACCTAGGTAGGTTTCCTTGGCTCTTTAGGTTTATATATATATATATATATATATATATATATATATATATATATATATATATATATATATATATATATTTCTAAAGAATTACTTCATTCACATTTAATTCGACATTTTTATTACATCAAACGTTCTTTTAAGTGTATACGAGTGTTAGACATAGCCGTCCCATTTAAAAAAAATAAACAGTGTCTTACGTATATAGGCCTGTGCAGCCGAGAAACCTTAATAAAGACAATGTATTCTCCGACAGTGTTCGAACCTGCATCTCCTTATGTCGGAGAGAGCACCGTTTGATTAAGCGTGATTTAGATTGTTCGGCCGCAGAGATCATCACAGTCCACCAAGTTTCGACTTAACCTTTAAAGGAATATACACTTCCTCATTTAATTATTCTCGAGAGCATCGGCGATAGGCGTAATCGAAACTGTGTAAAATAAAAAGGGCGTCTATTTCAAACACGGTTATCCTCTGAAAGTAAGGTTTGAAATAAAAATATATGACCATAACCATAGTATTAAAGTGACAAAATCTTATGTTAAATTGTACATATGCATCCATCCATTCTATCCTGTATGTACGTAAGCGTATTGTCGTTTACTTTTAGTGATATATTCCACACATAGAAACGTTGATATATATATATATATATATATATATATATATATATATATATATATATACACACACACACACACACATATATATATATATATATATATATATATATATATATATATATATATATATATATATATATATATATATATATATATATATATAATCATATATGCGTAAGTGTGCAGATGATGTACAAATTTCCTATGATTTATTTCTTGATGGGCATGCGTGTCTAAATAACTCAAAATGACTTTGATACATTTTGACAATGCAATCAATTTATTTTCTACTATTACTCTGACGTTTTTATAACACAGCCTGTCTCATCATTTCAACAGAGCGCGTCTCATCCACTCTGAATTTAAGACAAGAAAAAAAAAAAAAGAAAAGAAAAGCCCAACACTTTTTTTGGAATTCCCAGAAGAAATATTTTCCAACCAATTTTGATTCTTCATTTTCAAATCGACGCTGGCAAAAGCAAATGGCTGCGTTTCACTTTCTCCTGAACATTTTGCCGTGAACAACGCAATTTAACGAACGTGTTTTGCAATTTATTTGCGAGGGAAAATTGTCATTTTGAAGAAGAAATAATAAAAATTTTTCTCTCGTTTTTCAACCAATCAACTTTGTATGTCACTTATAGGAACTGATGTACCATTCACTGATCAGTAATAATCCGATGTTCTATAAATCTTCTTCTGTCATCTGTCTTCAACATTTTATTAATACTTCTAATCGGTAAAGAACTAAAGACAGAGAATAAGAGGGCAAAATTATACCGAGAACACACTATTCATCATTACTCAATGCCAACTTCAGTATCTCAATTTGAAAATGACTTTCTTTTGTGACGAGAGAACGATACTGGTCTTTTATTGAATATTTTTGTATGCATATTCTTTTAAAGATTCTTTCAAATCCTATTTATACCCAATATTAAAATTTAATGAGACATTTTTCGAATCCTTTGTTTTTCTTTCGCATTTCAATTTTTAAGGTACGCATGCGCATAAACGAACACTAAAATTAGTGATTAATTATTGCCAAAGTTTGCAGTGATGTAATAAATGACATATAAATGGTTATGTATCAGTAATCTGGTCATGAAATTATCCCTCCATTTTCTTCTTCGTCAACCATCGAGTAATAGAAGCGACTAGCTATTTGAAATGCTATAGAACATCGTCACAATGAACTGATACCTTTTCAAAGGGATTTTGTGCAACCTTAACAGGAATTTTCGCTCATCGGTTGCATTTATTTTGCCGGATAACTTAGCACCATTTCGAATCTTGTTCATTCTTCGTATGTAAATTAATCAGGAATGGCATTATGGTTTCGCATGTCCATTTTAAAAATCATAGATTCCCAAGTAGGCATCTACGCGGACGACACTACAATTTACTCCTGCCTCAAGAACAAATCTAGTGTCGCTGACAAAACTAACCTGGCCGTTTGTCTCGAAAAGGACCTCCAATCGGTTGTGGACTGGGGCAAGAATTGGCCGGTTAACTTTAGCGCCTCAAAAACAAAACTGCTCTGTATTACTCACCACTGAGAACCGTCCCTGCCCCCATTAGAATGTCTGAAGCTCAACTTCTAGAGAGCTTCTCTTTGCGACTACTCGGCCTCACATTGACTGCTGACCAGAGATGGAACACATAAATTGAGTCAATAGCTTCGAACACCGCAAGGAAAGTTGGCTCCCTGTGCCGCACCAGGAAATTTTTCTCGCCGGAGTCGATCCTTCAAATCTACAAATCAACCATTCGCCCTTGCATGGAGTATTGCTGCCATATATGGTCTGGTGCCCCTTCTGTTTGTCTCAAGGTTCTTAATAAGATCCAGAGACGGATAATCAACGTAATTTGCCCTGAACTGACATCTCGTCAGCGGTCGCTCTCTCACAAACGTGCCGTCGCCTCCCTCTGTCTTTTTTACAAATACTTTCATGGTAACTGCTCCGAGGAGCTGCTTTCGCTGGTTCCCAGACTTCATGAATTTAAGCGTTCAACTAGACTGGCATCTCGCTCACACCCTTTCACTGTCGAAACTGTTAAATGTAGCCGTCCCTTCTACTGCAATAGCTTCATGTCTCGCACCTCTCGCCTGTGGAACACCCTCCCCTTTTCCTGTTTTCCTGATAGCTATAATCTCCAACTATTCAAATGTAATGTTAATCGACATCTCCAGTTGCCTTGATCTATCCCATATCCTTCTCTTCATCCTTTCCTCTATCACTCCTATTTGCTCTCGCTCCAACTCTCTGTAACCCCTTGCGTGCTAGTGGCTTGCTTGGGGTGAAACGCTTAAAATAAATAAATAAATAATGTGAGTGCTGAGTATGTCATACATGATATCTGCGGACTAGTTTAGAAGCTATGGATTTTTGCGACAAGTTTTCATTGCATAAGTAACCTAATATCGTGTATCAGTTCAAGTGCACGGAACAGACAATTCACCAATCTGCTTTCTGGTTGGCTTATTGAGGTTACAAATGAAAAGTTAATTCTAATTAGCTGAAAAATAAAAAAAATTCAAGAGACTAGTAGAAGGACCGTGTTGTCTTTTTGAGTGTTTTTATGGTGTTCTCTGGGGTCAGTCTACCTCTGGGGTGTTGGTTACGGCTAACAATTCGTATTTATAGTAACACATAATGGAAGCTACCCACACATTCAGGTAGACATGGGCACCTCGAGGCGGTGTAATGATTGGCATGCTTGTCTCACCAGAATAATTACGACTGAGTAATGAGTTTGATCCTCACTGGGTGCCCCATACTTTCGGCCTTGTGCCACATCTAAGATACGCTAGGAAAATCGCCACATTCAAGTAGACAAACAAGCATAAACAAATCCCCCCATTCAAAGTAATGTACAGAAATCCGCACATGTAAACATACCTGTCCAGGGTATGACGATAAACTACATCCGCGTCCTGGGTATGACGATAAACTACATCCAACAGTGAGGCCTCTGGTCAGGAAGTTTTGAGGTGTTTGGAACCACCTCTTAATTGGTGATGTTCCCAGTTCCACCCTGACCCGGAGTTGTGGCATCTGTTAGGGTCCCAGCTTTGGGCAAATACTTAACACCCAAACTGGGGCCCAAAACGTGTAAAAATAGGTTTTATTACCAGCGATACATTTTTGTAAAAAAAATATTACCAGCAATGAGTTTTTGAAGAAACTAATTATTACCAGCAATACTTTTCGGGGAAAAGAATTAACAGCAAAACATTTTGGAAGAAAAATTACCAGCAATGCATTTCTGAAAAAAATTACCAGCAATACATTTCTGAAAAAATTACCAGCACTTCATTTCTGAAAAAAAAATTACCAGCAATATATTTATGGAAAAATTACCAGCACTTCATTTCTGAAAAAAAATTACCAGCAATATATTTATGGAAACAAATACCAGCAATACATTTCTGAAAAAGATTACCAGCAATACATTTCTGGAAAAAATTACCAGCAATATATTTTTAGAACAATAAATATTACCAGCAATCCATTTTGAAATAAAAATTATTACCAGCAATAGAAAATCTTGTCGGCATTAAAAAACCTATTGAGGTTGATATGCCGTAAAACAAAATAAACCAAACCAATCTAAACCAAAGAATACATATTCTATTCATACGAATCTATCCTAAAAATGTTGTCGGCATTAAAAAACCCATTGATGTTGATATGCCGTAAAACAAAATAATCCAAACCAATCTAAACCAAAGAATACATATTCTATTCATACGAATCTATCCTAAAAATGTTATCGGCATTAAATAACCGATTGATGTTGATATGCCGTAAAATAAAATAAACCAAACCAATCTAAACCAAAGAATACATATTCTATTCATACGAATCTATCCTAAAAATGTTGTCAGCATTAAATAACCCATTGGGGTTGATATGCCGTAAAACAAAATAAACCAAACCAATCTAAACCAAAGAATACATATTCTATTCATACGAATCTATCCTAAATATGTTGTCGGCATTAAAAAACCCATTGATGTTGATATGCCGTAAAACAAAATAATCCAAACCAATCTAAACCAAAGAATACATATTCTATTCATACGAATCTATCCTAAAAATGTTATCGGCATTAAATAACCGATTGATGTTGATATGCCGTAAAATAAAATAAACCAAACCAATCTAAACCAAAGAAGACATATTCTATTCATACGAATCTATCCTAAAAATGTTATCGGCATTAAAAAACCCATTGATGTTGATATGCCGTAAAATAAAATAAACCAAACCAATCTAAACCAAAGAAGACATATTCTATTCATACGAATCTATCCTAAAAATGTTATCGGCATTAAATAACCGATTGATGTTGATATGCCGTAAAACAAAATAAACCAAACCAATCTAAACCAAAGAAGACATATTCTATTCATACGAATCTATCCTAAAAATGTTATCGGCATTAAATAACCGATTGATGTTGATATGTCGTAAAACAAAATAAACCAAACCAATCTAAACCAAAGAAGACATATTCTATTCATACGAATCTATCCTAAAAATGTTATCGGCATTAAATAACCGATTGATGTTGATATGCCGTAAAACAAAATAATCCAACCAATCTAAACCAAAGAATACATATTCTATTCACACGAATCTATCCTAAAAATGTTGTCGGCATTAAATAACCGATTGATGTTGATATGCCGTAAAATAAAATAAACCAAACCAAACTAAACCAAAGAATACATATTCTATTCATACGAATCTATCCAAAAAATGTTGTCGGCATTAAAAAACCCATTGATGTTGATATGCCGTAAAATAAAATAAACCAAACCAATCTAAACCAAAGAAGACATATTCTATTCATACGAATCTATCCTAAAAATGTTATCGGCATTAAAAAACCCATTGATGTTGATATGCCGTAAAATAAAATAAACCAAACCAATCTAAACCAAAGAATACATATTCTATTCATACGAATCTATCCTAAAAATGTTATCGGCATTAAATAACCGATTGATGTTGATATGCCGTAAAACAAAATAAACCAAACCGATCTAAACCAAAGAATACATATTCTATTCATACGAATCTATCCTAAATATGTTATCGGCATTAAAAAACCCATTGATGTTGATATGCCGTAAAACAAAATAATCCAAACCAATCTAAACCAAAGAATACATATTCTATTCATACGAATCTATCCTAAAAATGTTATCGGCATTAAATAACCGATTGATGTTGATATGCCGTAAAATAAAATAAACCAAACCAATCTAAACCAAAGAAGACATATTCTATTCATACGAATCTATCCAAAAAATGTTGTCAGCATTAAATAACCCATTGAGGTTGATATGCCGTAAAACAAAATAAACCAAACCAATCTAAACCAAAGAATACATATTCTATTCATACGAATCTATCCGAAAAATGTTGTCGGCATTAAAAAACCCATTGATGTTGATATGCCGTAAAACAAAATAAACCAAACCAATCTAAACCAAAGAAGACATATTCTATTCATACGAATCTATCCTAAAAATGTTATCGGCATTAAAAAACCCATTGATGTTGATATGCCGTAAAATAAAATAAACCAAACCAATCTAAACCAAAGAATACATATTCTATTCATACGAATCTATCCTAAAAATGTTATCGGCATTAAATAACCGATTGATGTTGATATGCCGTAAAACAAAATAAACCAAACCGATCTAAACCAAAGAATACATATTCTATTCATACGAATCTATCCTAAATATGTTGTCGGCATTAAAAAACCCATTGATGTTGATATGCCGTAAAACAAAATAATCCAAACCAATCTAAACCAAAGAATACATATTCTATTCATACGAATCTATCCTAAAAATGTTATCGGCATTAAATAACCGATTGATGTTGATATGCCGTAAAATAAAATAAACCAAACCAATCTAAACCAAAGAAGACATATTCTATTCATACGAATCTATCCAAAAAATGTTGTCAGCATTAAATAACCCATTGAGGTTGATATGCCGTAAAACAAAATAAACCAAACCAATCTAAACCAAAGAATACATATTCTATTCATACGAATCTATCCGAAAAATGTTGTCGGCATTAAAAAACCCATTGATGTTGATATGCCGTAAAACAAAATAAACCAAACCAATCTAAACCAAAGAATACATATTCTATTCATACGAATCTATCCTAAATATGTTGTCGGCATTAAAAAACCCATTGATGTTGATATGCCGTAAAACAAAATAATCCAAACCAATCTAAACCAAAGAATACATATTCTATTCATACGAATCTATCCTAAAAATGTTATCGGCATTAAATAACCGATTGATGTTGATATGCCGTAAAATAAAATAAACCAAACCAATCTAAACCAAAGAAGACATATTCTATTCATACGAATCTATCCTAAAAATGTTGTCGGCATTAAAAAACCCATTGAGGTTGATATGCCATAAAACAAAATAAATCAAACCAATCTAAAGCAATGAATACATATTCTATTCATACGAAACTATCCAAAAAATGTTGTCGGTATTAAATAACCGATTGAGGTTGATATGCCGTAAAACAAAATAAACCAAACCAATCTAAACCAAAGAATACATATTCTGTTCATACGAATCTATCCTAAAAATGTTGTCGGCATCAAATAACCCATTGAGTTTAATATGCCGTAAAACAAAATAAACCAAACCAATCTAAACCAAAGAATACATATTCTATTCATACGAATCTATCTTAAAAATGTTGTCGGCATTAAATAACCCATTGAGGTTGATATGCCGTAAAACAAAATAAACCAAACCAATCTAAACCAAAGAACGCATATTCTATTTATACGAATTTAACCTAAAAATGTTGTCGGCATTAAATAACCCATTGAGGTTGATATGCCGTAAAACAAAATAAACCAAATCAATCTAAACCAAAGAATACATATTCTGTTCATACGAATCTATCCTAAAAATGTTGTCGGCATTAAAAAACCCATTGACGTTGATATGCCGTAAACCAAACCAAACTAACGATACACGTTCATATACTCAGAAATAGACACATAATGACAGGTACCAAAGTTACGCCCTTGCGTGCGCGCGCACACATACACACACATACATACAAAGACACTTTCTCTCTCTCTGCCTCTTCAGCATGTAGACTCCCCTATGAAATAGTGAACTACAGCATCAGCTTACTAGGTGTTGGTGTTGCGCTTCAGGTTACATGAAGGTTTTACGAAATGTAGGTACCAACTCCACACCGGACCGGTTTTGAAATCAGAATTGTTCTTTTCCGAGACGGGTTGCCAGCCAATAGAGGACGGAAGACGAGATGAATTTATACGGTGGCCGACGATGACTGTGAGAAAGTAAGCACAACGAGCTCGACCGGAATTTGACCTCTGCCCACCGATGTCACTTTCCTCGCACAGAACCCTACACACATACACGCACACATACGCAGAAAGACATACATGCAAAAATACGTGCACGCAAATGCCCACAAAACCCCACACGCAAAAAGGTCACAGACGTACATGCAACCAAAAAAACAAACCCACAGACGCAAACAACGAAACGTGTGTGTAAGCATTTGACTTTTGCGCTGTTGGTTCAATTAATTTCTACCCTACTGCACGCCTATCATCTGACACATTTTTTGGCTGCAGATGAAAATGTTTAAGCTGTGTGGGAAAAGACAGAAGAACGGAAGTGTTTCTCCACAGGAAGGTCACCGGTTGATCCGTTACAAAGAAATCGAAATCCGTCCATTTCAGATGAAAATTTGGCTTTCAAGTATTCTGGTAAATGATCCTAATTATTTGTAAACCTTTAGACGAAAGAAGATAATTACTGTGAAAAAATTACGCGGCTACTGCTTTTTCTAAACATGGGTAGTAAACAAACTGTGGGACAAAGTAGGAAAAAAAACAAAAACAAAGTAGCTCTCTAGTAAGTCAGGTCAAAAATTACACCATGATGCTGTTCAGGTTCGGATTTAAGCTTAAATGGGCCATTGTATATATTATGCCTTTAAATTCTTTGAGGAACATAGGGCCACAAGATATATTTGCGGTTTTTTAACAAGCCAGTTTTTAAGTGAGTAGGTTGTTAGCCTACTGCACAACCCCTAATCTGGAGGATCAGGTTTTGAATTCAGAGTTGTCCTTCTCTTAGACCATTTGCCAGCCAAGGCTATAGAACCCGATCTGTCCTTGTATTTACCCATAGCTGGAGGGAGAAGAAGAGGATTCATACCTTTCCCAAGGATATTAGCACGTAAGTGAATGTAATGGATTCGACTGGAAAACCAATCAGTCTGTTATGTGCCATGCGTGATACACGCTTTGGCGATCATGTATCTTTTGATACATGACTGACGAGGCAGATTTTTCTCGCTGTCGGTTGCCTTTTCTTTCTGCGGTAGACCAGTTACCATCCAAGGCTATAGAACCCGACCTATCCTGATAGTTACCCATAGCAGTGGGAGAGAAGAAGAGTATTCATACCCTTCCCAAGTGAATGTAATAGATTCGACTGGAATTCGAATTCGCCTCTCCGATTCCTCAAACCGCTATCCATTATTCTACCGTGCCTTCATTAATCGGCCATTGGTGTTGTACAATTTTGGCCGCCATCGTTACCTGTCTCCCCCCCCTCCGTGTCTATAAAAAAATATATATTTTAGATGATACTTGTTTTGGTGTAAAACATGAAACACATTTTAAGTAGTCATGTCAAAATATTTTAAATTGTTTCAAATTATTTCAAAAGAAAATAAACAAATCTCCTCACTTCATATAACTATATTTTTTTAGTTTTATCAGGAGCCCAATATTAGAGGGCTCTTGTGGACTACTTTAGTCCTGGAATCCCAGGACTGCAGCCCAAACTAACCCATGTGCTGTTGATAACATGCAATTCAATTAAAAGTATCACTTACGCTCAATTATTATTTTATTAGGCATGTTCTTCTTGTACAGGGTTGGACAGTCTTTTGCCTTTAGAACCGTCTCAATTCTTGGAATGGATTCAGTTATGTTCTACAGACACACTTCGTGTTTCATCATGGCATTCTGCATTTCTTTGAGTTTGGTTGGCTACATATACTGGATTAAAATTCTCCTTTGCACCACATCTCAAAAGTACTCTACAGGATAGAGATCCGGTAACTGTGAAGAACACTTCAACACAGGAAAATAATTGCTGTATCACATGCCACTATATTTTATTTGTAGCACTGTGTCTTTTGCTTTTGGAAATAAAAGTGGGTTCACTGTACATATAAACTGAGACACACGGTTTAGCACACTACGTTTGAAAGCTTCGGCATTTAAGCGATCTTTTATCGGCATCAAGAGTCCTCATGTGTGTCCAAATTATTTCCCATACTATTAAAACACACTAAAGAGTTGATACAAGGCACTATAGATCCGTTCATTCTTGTGGCTGATGCTGACCTTACCATTCAAATCTCGAAGTAGAATTCGAGAATCGAGACCAGTCAACCGTTTTCCAATATTCTCTTGTACAACTTTTGTGATCCTTAGAGAATTATAACTTCAAATTTCTTGATCTTATCTGAGAGGAGTAGCGGTTGACGAGATTTTCTGCTACTGTAGACTATTTACTTCAATATATACTGTTACGCGTTCGACTGCATACATTTGTTGTAAAAAAATACATTATTTGAATATTTGTCTACTTCTTATGTGCTTGAAACAGTTTGGCCGGTTTCATCTTTCATTAACAATAGATTTCCACCTCAAGAACTACCACTGGTTGGATTTTCTTCTTTTTTTCCGACCATGCTGTGTAAATCCTCGAGATGTTTGTGCGTGAAAATCCTTGTTTATCCGCAGCTTTCTGGTATCTACTATAAAGCCGCCTTCAATGCCACTTAAAATACCTTTCTGAGTTTTTTTTATAGGAAATGAATAAAACTCTTCTGAATTGTTGCATAACTAATTTATTTAGTTGAAAAAGGCACCGTGTTGATGAATGTCTGTTCTCCAAGACACCTCTAAATTCTTTAAAACATATACGTCTTCTGATGTGATAAGCTGTTCAAATGCTTCGATTACTTCTTCCTTATTGGAGAATGCTTTATTGCGTATCAAAAGCTCAAAATGCTTAAATAAGTGTAAATCTGTAGGATAGATATCATGTGAATATGGAGGATGTGGCAAATTTTCATAATTCAGCTTTTGGACAGCTGATTGGGAAGTATGCGACCGTGAATTGTTGTGCAGCAAAATTGGCTCATCCCTATTCACAAGTCTAGGATTTTTTTATACATACACTCAATTTCTCCACGATACGAGGTTGTTGTTATTGTTTTCCCTTGAGGCAAGAATGAATAATGAATAATCCCTTTGAAAGACCACCATACAGTAACCATTATATTTTAGGGTGAAGTCAAGGTTTTGGACATTATTTTGGTGATTCACTCGCGTCTAAGCATTTGCCTATTCTATTACTGTTGTTAAAGAGTATCCATTTCTCATCGCGTGTAATAATTCAATGTAAGAATAGTTCTTTTTCCCAGTTTGTGCTCATACAGTAAGATTACTCGACCCTGTTTCAATGTAATCAGTTGTATTGTGTCTATGAGTAACAATATGTTGAAAGAAAAATTATCTGGAAAGAAAAAGAGTCGGGAATAAGTGAAGGTTTGTTTATATTCTAAGGAGGTTACTTCGTTAGACGACGGATTCAAAATACAGACAAAAATTAGTCAAGATTTCACGTGTGACAACCTAATATATGAAATGAAATTTAGCAGCTCGATATGACCATTTTAAATATTTATAGATGAAATTGCTGCTACGTCATTGGTTGGTGAGAATTTTGTCTAAAAGAGCATTTATTCAGGTGTACTTAATTAAGAGGCTGATACATGTATAGGGGATGGTTCACGCCCACTAAAGGAAAGAAGCCTTCATAGTAATTAAATGACTCAATAAGTCAGGAAATTCTTGGATTCGAGTTGATACGCTCAAAAGATAAAGAAATACCATTTTCGCTTACTGGAAACATTCTGAAGTTTTATAAAATTGTCTATGGAAGTTCCAAGCTATTAAGTTTGGTTTATTTTGTTTTACGGTATATCAACCTCAATAGGTTATTTAATGCCGACAAAAATGTTCAGATAGTTTGTATGAAAGAATGTGTAGTTTTTGTAAGAAATCAGTTTGTAGATCAGGTCTTATTGATGTATTTTTGTAAAGATGGTTTTTATCCAGAGTCAAATCGACTGCTTATAACATTTTTTACAAAGACGCATTGTTACTAATTTTTCATAAATGTAAAAGACAATAGGAAAACTGTAACAGTTGCCGACGCGTTTCGTCCGATATGGACTTTCTCAAGGCAAAACGAAATGAATTTATTAATTATTCCTAATTTTTCCAAAAGATGTATTGCTACTAATTTCTCCCAAAAGATGTATTGCTAGTAATTTCTCCCAAAAGATGTATTGCTACTAATTTCTCACAAAAGATGTGTTGCTACTAATGTTTTCCAAAGATCTATTACTACTAATTTTTCCCTAAAATGTATTACTACTAATTTTTCCCAAAGATGTATAGAAACAAACTTTTCCCAAAGATGTATTGCTATTAACTTTTCCCAAAAATGTATCGCTACTAATGTTTTCCAAAGATGTATTGCTACTAATGTTTCCCAAAGATGTATTGTTACTAATGTTTCCCAAAGATGTATTGTTACTAATGTTTCATAAAGATGTATTGTTACTAATGTTTCCCAAAGATATATTGCTACTAATGTTTCCCAAAGATGTATTGCTACTAATGTTTCCCAAAGATGTATTGTTACTAATGTTTCCCAAAGATGTATTGCTACTAATGTTTCCCAAAGATGTATTGCAACTAATGTTTCCCAAAGATGTATTGCTAATAATGTTTCCCAAAGATGTATTGTTACTAATGTTTCCCAAAGATGTATTGTTACTAATGTTTCCCAAAGATGTATTGCTACTAATGTTTCCCAAAGATGTATTGTTACTAATGTTTCCCAAAGATATATTGTTACTAATGTTTCCCAAAGATGTATTGTTACTAATGTTTCCCAAAGATGTATTGCTACTAATGTTTCCCAAAGATGTATTGTTACTAATGTTTCCCAAAGATGTATTGCTACTAATGTTTCCAAAAGATGTATTGCTACTAATGTTTCCCAAAGATGTATTGCTACTAATGTTTCCCAGAGATGTATTGCTACTAATGTTTCCCAAAGATGTATTGTTACTAATGTTTCCCAAAGATGTATTGCTACTAATGTTTCCCAAAGATGTATTGCTACTAATGTTTCCCAAAGATGTATTGTTACTAATGTTTCCCAAAGATGTATTGTTACTAATGTTTCCCAAAGATGTATTGCTACTAATGTTTCCCAAAGATGTATTGCTACTAATGTTTCCCAAAGATGTATTGCTACGAATGTTTCCCAAAGATGTATTGCTACTAATGTTTCCCAAAGATGTATTGTTACTAATGTTTCCCAAAGATGTATTGCTACTAATGTTTCCCAAAGATGTATTGTTACTAATGTTTCCCAAAGATGTATTGTTACTAATGTTTCCCAAAGATGTATTGCTACTAATGTTTCCCAAAGATGTATTGCTACTAATGTTTCCCAAAGATGTATTGCTACTAATGTTTCCCAAAGATGTATTGTTACTAATGTTTCCCAAAGATGTATTGTTAATAATGTTTCCCAAAGATGTATTGCTACTAATGTTTCCCAAAGATGTATTGTTACTAATGTTTCCCAAAGATGTATTGTTACTAATGTTTCCCAAAGATGTATTGCTACTAATGTTTCCCAAAGATGTATTGCTACTAATGTTTCCCAAAGATGTATTGCTACTAATGTTTCCCAAAGATGTATTGTTACTAATGTTTCCCGAAGATGTATTGTTAATAATGTTTCCCAAAGATGTATTGCTACTAATGTTTCACAAAGATGTATTGTTACTAATGTTTCCCAAAGATGTATTGCTACTAATGTTTCCCAAAGATGTATTGCTACTAATGTTTCCCAGAGATGTATTGCTACTAATGTTTCACAAAGATGTATTGTTACTAATGTTTCCCAAAGATGTATTGCTACTAATGTTTCCCAAAGATGTATTGTTACTAATGTTTCCCAAAGATGTATTGTTACTAATGTTTCCCAAAGATGTATTGCTACTAATGTTTCCCAAAGATGTATTCCTACTAATGTTTCCCAAAGATGTATTGCTACTAATGTTTCCCAAAGATGTATTGCTACTAATGTTTCCCAAAGATGTATTGTTACTAATGTTTCCCAAAGATGTATTGTTAATAATGTTTCCCAAAGATGTATTCCTACTAATGTTTCACAAAGATGTATTGTTACTAATGTTTCCCAAAGATGTATTGCTACTAATGTTTCCCAGAGATGTATTGCTACTAATGTTTCCCAAAGATGTATTGCTACTAATGTTTCCCAAAGATGTATTGCTACTAATGTTTCCCAGAGATGTATTGCTACTAATGTTTCCCAAAGATGTATTGCTACAAATGTTTCCCAAAGATGTATTGCTACTAATGTTTCCCAAAGATGTATTGCTACTAATGTTTCCCAAAGATGTATTGTTACTAATGTTTCCCAAAGATGTATTGTTAATAATGTTTCCCAAAGATGTATTCCTACTAATGTTTCACAAAGATGTATTGTTACTAATGTTTCCCAAAGATGTATTGCTACTAATGTTTCCCAGAGATGTATTGCTACTAATGTTTCCCAAAGATGTATTGCTACTAATGTTTCCCAAAGATGTATTGCTACTAATGTTTCCCAGAGATGTATTGCTACTAATGTTTCCCAAAGATGTATTGTTAATAATGTTTCCCAAAGATGTATTGCTACTAATGTTTCCCAGAGATGTATTGCTACTAATGTTTCCCAAAGATGTATTGCTACTAATGTTTCCCAAAGATGTATTGCTACTAATGTTTCTCAGAGATGTATTGCTACTAATGTTTCACAAAGATGTATTGTTACTAATGTTTCCCAAAGATGTATTGCTACTAATGTTTCCCAAAGATGTATTGTTACTAATGTTTCCCAAAGATGTATTGCTACTAATGTTTCTCAGAGATGTATTGCTACTAATGTTTCCCAAAGATGTATTCCTACTAATGTTTCCCAAAGATGTATTGCTACTAATGTTTCCCAAAGATGTATTGCTACTAATGTTTCCCAAAGATGTATTGCTACTAATGATTCCCAAAGATGTATTGTTAATAATGTTTCCCAAAGATGTATTGCTACTAATGTTTCTCAAAGATGTGTTGCTAATAATGTTTCCCAAAGATGTATTGTTACTAATGTTTCCCAAAGATGTATTGTTAATAATGTTTCCCAAAGATGTATTCCTACTAATGTTTCACAAAGATGTATTGTTACTAATGTTTCCCAAAGATGTATTGCTACTAATGTTTCCCAGAGATGTATTGCTACTAATGTTTCCCAAAGATGTATTGCTACTAATGTTTCCCAAAGATGTATTGCTACTAATGTTTCCCAGAGATGTATTGCTACTAATGTTTCCCAAAGATGTATTGTTACTAATGTTTCCCAAAGATGTATTGCTACTAATGTTTCCCAAAGATGTATTGTTAATAATGTTTCCCAAAGATGTATTGCTACTAATGTTTCCCAAAGATGTATTGCTACTAATGTTTCCCAAAGATGTATCGCTACTAATGTTTCCCAAAGATGTATTGCTACTAATGTTTCCCAAAGATGTATTGTTACTAATGTTTCCCAAAGATGTATTGTTACTAATGTTTCCCAAAGATGTATTGCTACTAATGTTTCCCAAAGATGTATTGCTACTAATGTTTCTCAAAGATGTATTGTTACTAATGTTTCTCAAAGATGTATTGTCACTAATGTTTCCCAAAGATGTATTGCTACTAATGTTTCCCAAAGATGTATTGTTACTAATGTTTCCCAAAGATGTATTGCTACTAATGTTTCCCAAAGATGTATTGCTACTAATGTTTCCCAAAGATGTATCGCTACTAATGTTTCCCAAAGATGTATTGCTACTAATGTTTCCCAAAGATGTATTGCTACTAATGTTTCCCAAAGATGTATTGTTAATAATGTTTCCCAGAGATGTATTGCTACTAATGTTTCCGAAAGATGTATTGCTACTAATGTTTCCCAAAGATGTATTGCTACTAATGTTTCCCAAAGATGTATTGCTACTAATGTTTCCCAGAGATGTATTGCTACTAATGTTTCCCAAAGATGTATTGTTACTAATGTTTCCCAAAGATGTATTGTTACTAATGTTTCCCAAAGATGTATTGCTACTAATGTTTCCCAAAGATGTATTCCTACTAATGTTTCCCAAAGATGTATTGCTACTAATGTTTCCCAAAGATGTATTGCTACTAATGTTTCCCAAAGATGTATTGTTACTAATGTTTCCCAAAGATGTATTGTTAATAATGTTTCCCAAAGATCTATTGCTACTAATGTTTCACAAAGATGTATTGTTACTAATGTTTCCCAAAGATGTATTGCTACTAATGTTTCCCAAAGATGTATTGCTACTAATGTTTCCCAGAGATGTATTGCTACTAATGTTTCACAAAGATGTATTGTTACTAATGTTTCCCAAAGATGTATTGCTACTAATGTTTCCCAAAGATGTATTGTTATTAATGTTTCCCGAAGATGTATTGCTACTAATGTTTCCCAAAGATGTATTGCTACTAATGTTTCCCAAAGATGTATTGCTACTAATGTTTCCCAGAGATGTATTGCTACTAATGTTTCACAAAGATGTATTGTTACTAATGTTTCCAAAAGATGTATTGCTACTAATGTTTCCCAAAGATGTATTGTTACTAATGTTTCCCAAAGATGTATTGCTACTAATGTTTCCCAAAGATGTATTGCTACTAATGTTTCCCAAAGATGTATTGCTACTAATGTTTCCCAAAGATGTATTGCTACTAATGTTTCCCAAAGATGTATTGTTAATAATGTTTCCCAAAGATGTATTGTTACTAATGTTTCCCAAAGATGTATTGCTACTAATGTTTCCCAAATATGTATTGCTACTAATGTTTCCCAAAGATGTATTGTTACTAATGTTTCCCAAAGATGTATTGTTACTAATGTTTCCCAAAGATGTATTGCTACTAATGTTTCCCAAAGATGTATTGCTACTAATGTTTCCCAAAGATGTATTGCTACTAATGTTTCCCAGAGATGTATTGCTACTAATGTTTCCCAAAGATGTATTGTTACTAATGTTTCCCAAAGATGTATTGCTACTAATGTTTCCCAAAGATGTATTGTTACTAATGTTTCCCAAAGATGTATTGTTACTAATGTTTCCCAAAGATGTATTGCTACTAATGTTTCCCAAAGATGTATTGCTACTAATGTTTCCCAAAGATGTATTGTTACTAATGTTTCCCAAAGATGTATTGTTAATAATGTTTCCCAAAGATGTATTGCTACTAATGTTTCCCAAAGATGTATTGTTACTAATGTTTCCCAAAGATGTATTGTTACTAATGTTTCCCAGAGATGTATTGCTACTAATGTTTCCCAAAGATGTATTGCTACTAATGTTTCTCAAAGATGTATTGCTACTAATGTTTCCCAAAGATGTATTGTTACTAATGTTTACCAGAGATGTATCGCTACTAATGTTTCCCAGAGATGTATCGCTACTAATGTTTCCCAAAGATGTATTGCTACTAATGTTTCTCAAAGATGTATTGCTACTAATGTTTCTCAAAGATGTATTGTTACTAATGTTTCCCAAAGATGTATTGTTACTAATGTTTCTCAAAGATGTATTGTTACTAATGTTTCCCAAACATGTATCGCTAGTAATGTTTCCCAAAGATGTATCGCTACTAATGTTTGCCAAAGATGTATCGCTACTAATGTTTCCCAAAGATGTATTGTTACTAATGTTTCCCAAAGATGTATCGCTACTAATGTTTCCCAAAGATGTATTGCTACTAATGTTTCACAAAGATGTATTGCTACTAATGTTTCCCAAAGATGTATTGTTACTAATATTTCCCAGAGATGTGTCGCTACTAATGTTTCCCAAAGATGTATTGTTACTAATGTTTCCCGAAGATGTATTGTTACTAATGTTTCCCAAAGATGTATCGCTACTAATGTTTCCCAAAGATGTATTGCTACTAATGTTTCCCAAAGATGTATTGTTACTAATATTTCCCAGAGATGTGTCGCTACTAATGTTTCCCAAAGATGTATTGTTACTAATGTTTCCCGAAGATGTATTGTTACTAATGTTTCCCAAAGATGTATCGCTACTAATGTTTCCCAAAGATGTATCGCTACTAATGTTTCCCAAAGATGTATTGCTACTAATGTTTCCCAAAGATGTATTGTTACTAATATTTCCCAGAGATGTGTCGCTACTAATGTTTCCCAAAGATGTATTGTTACTAATGTTTCCCAAAGATGTATTGTTACTAATGTTTCCCGAAGATGTATTGTTACTAATGTTTCCCAAAGATGTATCGCTACTAATGTTTCCCAAAGATGTATTGCTACTAATGTTTCCCAAAGATGTATTGTTACTAATATTTCCCAGAGATGTGTCGCTACTAATGTTTCCCAAAGATGTATTGTTACTAATGTTTCCCGAAGATGTATTGTTACTAATGTTTCCCAAAGATGTATCGCTACTAATGTTTCCCAAAGATGTATCGCTACTAATGTTTCCCAAAGATGTATTGCTACTAATGTTTCCCAAAGATGTATTGTTACTAATGTTTCCCAAAGATGTATTGCTACTAATGTTTCTCAAAGAAGTATTGTTACTAATGTTTCCCAAAGATGTAATGCTACTAATGTTTCCCAAAGAAGTATTGTTACTAATGTTTCCCAAAGATGTATTGTTACTAATGTTTCCCAAAGATGTATTGTTACTAATGTTTCCCAAAATGTATTGCTACTAATGTTTCTCAAAGATGTATTGTTACTAATGTTTCTCAACGATGTATTGTTACTAATGTTTCTCAAAGATGTATTGCTACTAATGTTTCCCAAAGATGTATTGTTACTAATGTTTCTCAAAGATGTATTGCTACTAATGTTTCTCAAAGATGTATCGCTACTAATGTTTCCCAAAGATGTATTGCTACTAATATTTCTCAAAGATGTATTGTTACTAATGATTCTCAAAGATGTATTGCTACTAATGTTTCTCAAAGATGTATCGCTACTAATGTTTCCCAAAGATGTATTGCTACTAATGTTTCTCAAAGGTGTATTGTTACTAATGTTTCTCAAAGGTGTATTGTTACTAATGTTTCTCAAAGGTGTATTGTTACTAATGTTTCTCAAAGTTATATTGTTACTAATGTTTCTCAAAGATGTATTGTTACTAATTTTTCCCAAAGATATATTGTTACTAATGTTTCCCAAAGATGTATTGTTACTAATGTTTCCCAAAGATGTATCGCTACTAATGTTTCTCAAAGATGTATTGTTACTAATGTTTCTCAAAGATGTATTGCTACTAATGTTTCTCAAAGATGTATTGTTACTAATGTTTCCGAAAGATGTATTGCTACTAATGTTTCCCAAAGATGTATTGTTACTAATGTTTCCCAAAGATGTATCGCTACTAATGTTTCTCAAAGATGTATTGTTACTAATGTTTCTCAAAGATATATTGCTACTAATGTTTCTCAAAGATGTATTGTTACTAATGTTTCCCAAAGATGTATTGCTACTAATGTTTCCCAAAGATGTATTGTTACTAATGTTTCCCAAAGATGTATCGCTACTAATGTTTCCCAAAGATGTATTGTTACTAATGTTTCCCAAAGATGTATCGCTACTAATCTTTCTCAAAGATGTATTGTTACTAATGTTTCCCAAAGATGTATTGCTACTAATGTTTCCCAAAGATGTATTGTTACTAATGTTTCCCAAAGATGTATCGCTACTAATGTTTCTCAAACATGTATTGTTACTAATGTTTCCCAAAGATGTATTGCTACTAATGTTTCTCAAAGATGTATTGTTACTAATGTTTCTCAAAGATGTATTGTTACTAATGTTTCTCAAAGATGTATTGTTACTAATGTTTCTCAAAGATGTATTGTTACTAATGTTTCTCAAAGATGTATTGTTACTAATGTTTCCCAAAGATGTATTGCTACTAATGTTTCCCAAAGATGTATAGTTACTAATGTTTCCCAAAGATGTATCGCTTCTAATGTTTCTCAAAGATGTATTGTTACTAATGTTTCTCAAAGATGTATCACTACTAATGTTTCTCAAAGATGTATCGCTACTAATGTTTCTCAAAGATGTATTGTTACTAATGTTTCTCAAAGATGTATTGCTACTAATGTTTCTCAAAGATGTATTGTTACTAATGTTTCTCAAAGATGTATTGTTACTAATGTTTCTCAAAGATGTATTGTTACTAATGTTTCTCAAAGATGTATTGCTACTAATGTTTCTCAAAGATGTATTCTTATTAATTTTTCCCAAAGATGTACTGCTACTAATTTTTTCGAAAGACGTATTGCTGCCAATTTTTTTCAAAAATGTATTGCTGGTACTAATGTTTTGTCTGAAATGTATTTTTGTTAATAATTATTTTATCAAAAATATATTTCTGGTAATAATTTGAATATATATACATATATTGCTGGAATTTTCACAATAAAAATCCATTTTAAAATTTTAATAGTGTTTTGACTCCGGTTTGGGGGTCAACTATTTTCCCATAATCCAGACTGTAACAGCTGCTACCACCCCGGGTGAATTAAGAGGTGTTTCCACTCTCTTGCCGTATGTAGTTTATTGTTATACCCAGGACATAATCTATTAGGAGTTTCACATTTTCAGAAAGTTCTACACCATATGGAGATATCAGAACTTAAATTTAATTTTAGAGACTTGCATATCATTTCCGCATATCATCTTTACGAAATTCACATTACCTATCTCAGCGTATATATTTTCAACGTCTTTACGAAACTTATATAGGTTACTGTCGACGGATATATGTTTTGAAAACACCGACAAATTTTGGTCCTTAGCGTTATATTTTTATTATCGCTGTGGGATCAGGTTGAGATCATAGACAAAGAACACCATTTGAAAAATTCGTAAACTTAAGGAATCAGGACATATGCTTGGCCACAAAAATCTTCTGAGCCGACCAAGCATAGAAATGAATACAATATGCGAACCAGTAATAAGGAGTGCCAGAGAAAAGCGATAAGAACAACAAAAATGGCAATATGAACTCTGGTAAAAACATGTAATAACAGCAAAAATTGCAATATGAGCACTGGTAAAAAATGATTGCTGAAGACATTAGGTTTATAATACCCAGACATTAATACACAAATGTCCTCATACACACATGGCACAGTGGATAAAGGCGTTAGTTAGATCCAGTGACAGGACCCAAAGAGAGTGAGTTCAATACCCGGCTAAGGGGAATTAACAGGAGATAACTGATAACTGACATCCATTAATTAGTGGAACAGTCTATCCCAGTGAGCGGAATTAAGGGTTCAGTTCGACATTCCAACCACCTGAAGAAGGCTGGAGCGTACAACGGCCGAAACGTTGTAATAAATATGGCGACAAAGATGAGGATAATAGTTCGAATAATGTAAATAACTTAGAGTTTATGTTGTAAACTAACTAGAGCTTAATTCTCTTTCCAAACCTATATGTAGTACATAGTACATTTAGTCCAACAGTCCAACCTGTTTTCTAACTTATTTTATTATATTGCGTTGAAAGAGCAGTTCGACGTGGTGTGATGTTTAGCAAGCTTGTCACTTTGCTCCATTGAGGTGTTGTTTAACATAGTTTGTAATGAAGAGTACAGGGTCGAAACCAAAATAGCGTATGAGAAGTGTCCATCAGCGTCTAAATACACAACAGATCGGCCAGCACAGACAGTCAAAAGGGCTATATCAATTTTGGACTGTGAATGCTGGACAGTCTGCTCACAAATGAAGAAGAGCAACAGAAATGTGTTTCTAGAGAAAGGTGAAAACTAAAACGACACATACATAACATCAAGAAGAGACAGTTGAAACGTCTAGGGTATATAATGAGGAAAGAGGACTTGGAAAATTCGATACGCACATGACAGATCGACGGCAAGAGGGACAGAGTCAAACAACGAATAATTTATCTAGCAAGCTTCAGTGAATAGACGTCAGAGCAGCATTTGGGAGAGATGGCGAAAAGACAAACTTTATTGAGAGCTAGGATAGGAAGTTGTGGAGAGCTATTATCTCCAACATTCTGAAGGGACACGATACATAGAAGAAAATAAGAATAGTACAGGATTTTGTTGAACTGGCGTTTACCTAAATTTTGAAACTGTATTGTTGAACCTGGTTCAGGCATTGAATTGTTGACATATTTGGTAAACAACTTCTTAACATGTCATGAATCAAACATTTAATAACTTGGCAGTAATGGTAAACGATATCCCATCTTGATATCACGCTAACAAGCTGACATTGACTGTTAAAAATATTCAGTCTTGTCCGAACTGAGGTAGGCTAGTAGAGAGTTAACATTGAGCAATAAACTACAGTGTCATCACACAAACAAACTGGATGGGGGTTATGGCAGACATTATCCTGTCTTGACATTACTTAGGCAGACAGACAGAGAATTAATTTTAAATTATGTCCTGCTTTGTCATCATTCAGTCGAGCCGAAAACTAAATGTTAGACAATATCCTGCCTTCTCAGCATTGAAAAAAAAACCCATCTATGAGTAAATAGCAGGTGACTTGGAACACTTTAGTCATGTGAAGTTGTTGATTGTGGGTGACATACAAATTACCCTTTGGCCACATACAAATTCACTTGCTACAAATACAGATTGGACATAAGAGGATTGTTCAAGAAATGGAAAGAATAAAAAACATTGCTTATTCTGTCGTGCAAAACAGGAATCGACTTACTTTGCTTTAAAGCTAACAGTCTGGCTGTTAGTGAAAGTTAAATAATGTCTAGTTTTGTCAGCAGAACGTCTTAAATTTGGCGACAACAAAGTAAAAAAAAGGTAAATTTCTCCACGAATATCTAAGTGAAAAATCACTTTGTTACTATGATCGTGAGTAAGAATTCGGAAGTCGCAGAGGATTATCACTCATAGACGTAAACTGAAAGTCAGGATTTGCATTTAATTTTACATTTCCTGAAATTATTTAAAACAATAAGATATTAAAACATGAGGTTACTCTCCAGCGGTGTGAACATTTGAATAAACAAACTAATTTCAAATTCTAGTCATTCTGACAGATTCTGAAGAAGGCCGGGGTGTACAACGACCGAAACGCTGTGAATCTAACAATAAAGACGAGGACAATACTTCGAATAATTTAAATAGTGTAAATGGTTAAAATACCTGATCTCAGAAATGTAGACAGATTCTGAAGGAGGCTGGGGCATGCAACGACCGAAACGTTGTGACGATTACAATAAAGATGAGGACAATTATCCGAATAATGTAAATAGTGTAAATGGTTACAATACCTCATCTCAGAAATATAGACAGATTCTGAAGAAGGCCGAAGCATACAACGGTTAAAACGTCGTGAATATGGCAACGAAGATGGGGACAACAGTCCGAACAATGTAAATAATTTTAATTATCATTTAATAAATTAAGCTCTCAAATCGAAATGTTTGGTTTCAATCACGAATCAGATGCTTGCAAAACGTGGTAATAAAGTCTATTTTATTTAATTTAAATGAAAAGTACCCTTCCGATGCTCCGGGACAAAAGAGTTTCTTTATTCTTTTAGAATTGAAATAATAACTCTGTCTTACGTGACCTTCAGTTTCCGATTACTTATACGCATGCGCAGATATACGATTCGTTTCCAATATTTGAACCCTCCATTCGAATCTCTGTCGGCAAAATTCTTTCTTTCTAATTTAAAAATCCAAACGTTCTCATTCTAATATGGATAGATTTACTATAATCCACACAAACAGTGAGATCTGACCGTGTGTTCAGTTATCTGAGAAAATATACCCACCAGGAGAATTTTGTCCTTTATTTAATTAGACATGTTCGTTTTTTTTTTTGTCATTCACAAGCAGCAGGCTTTTGAGAGAGGGGCGTATGTGTATGTAGATATGTGCACGCACACTCATCTGTGTGTGTGTGTGTGTGTGTGTGCGCGCTCGCGCGTATGTTTGTGTGTGTGAGAGAGAAAGTGTTAAGGAGAAAAGGAGAAGATGGGCGCCTCTTATAATACAAAATCTACTTTTCCTGTCTTGCGCATGCGTAAATAGCATATCGTGCGTTCAACCTTTAAGAAGTGATTTCCTGACAGATTTCATTTCATTTATTTGAAGCGATAAGTTATAGGATATCGACGTTTAGAGACGTCACGCTTTCAAGTTGGTTGCTGCATTTCGTCTTCGTGTAAATTCTTCCTTTTTCTTTTATTCATTTGACTTCATTTTTTCCGATTCCCGGAAATTTTTTTTTATTTCATTCATTCTTTGTCAGATTTTTTTACGAGCGTTTTTTCATTTTTTCTGATTTCATTTTTTTCCCGTTCGCAACTTTTGCTGTACTTATCTTTTTTTTTAAAGAGGAAATCAATTACATTTAACATCTCTCTTTTTTCTTTCTTTCTTTCTTTCTTTCTTTCTTTCTTTCTTCCTTCTTTTTTCTTTCTTTCTTCTTTTTTCTTTCTTTCTTTTTTCTTTCTTTCTTTTCCTTTATCTCTTTCTTTCTTTCTTTCTTTCTTTTCCTTTATCTCTTTCTTTCTTTTCATTTATCTCTTTCTTTCGCTTCTTTCTTTTCTTTCTTTCTTTCTTTCTTTCTTCCTTTCTTTCTCTCTCTTTGTCCTTCTTTCTTTCTTTCTTTTCCTTTATCTCTTTCTTTCTTTCTTTCTTTTCCTTTCTTTCTTTCTTTCTTTTCCTTTATCTCTTTCTTTCTTTCTTTTCATTTATGTCTTTCTTTCGCTTCTTTCTTTTTTCTTTCTTTCTCTCTCTTTGTCTTTCTTTCTTGCTTTTCCTTTATCTCTTACTTTCTTTCTTTCTTTCTTTCCCTTTATCTCTTTATTTCTTTCTCAATTTATCTACACAATTAATATACCTTATTATAATTCTTCTTTACCTCTGCAATGACAAGTATTGATGATGGCTATTTAAATAATTATGTAATTGCACTGAACTTATAAAATATCAATGTCTTTATATTCCTCTGCATTATCTGGTTTAGAGTAAATATTTTCTTAATATTAAACAAAACTAAAAGTTAAGTTAAGATAACAATTTAAGGTCCTCAGCCTTGTCGCCATGCTAAAATAAAATAATATATATATATATATATATATAAAAAAAAAAAAAATTGAGAATTGTTGATAACCATTTTGGTACTCACGATCGAAGTGCAATTAAATGCACCGAAACGAAGTTGCATCTTTGTAGCAGATACCAATATTTGAGTAGATGCCCTGTTTATTTATTGAACAGTATATTTATTTTTTTATTTATTTTAGTTTACCGGCTTGGACATTCGAAAAATCTTATTAAATAATTATATACACTCGCCGGCAGGATTTGAACCTACGTCCGTCTTGGCAGAAGAAAACATCGTTATGTCCAACGTGTTTTAGATGGTCTGAGTCCCGTTAAAGTAATCAGATCTGCTAGATTAATAAATAAAAATACGCCAATTATCTTACCTTAACTTCTGGCGTCAGTCGGGGATTCTTCCACTAAGCCGTTGGCAGGGATGAATGTGAATTTAAGCGTATTTATCTTTAGATAAACACACACTGACAGAAATTATTACTTGCATTATTAGCGGTAATAGTCACTGTTTACAAACCCCACACTTCCTCCCCAGAGAGATCAATCGAAATAAATTTTTCCGGAGCATATATAAATAAATTTTTCCGGAGCATATATATATATATATATATATATATATATATATATATATATATATATATATATATATATATATATATATAAGCAAATATGTGGATGTAGATCCGACGGTATGATGAAAAATATGGAAAAGACAAAACAAAATCCGAATATGCAAGTTTACTGTTTTAATGTTGTTTTACTATCGATGTCAGACGTTTCGGTCTAGAAGACCATCTTCAGGACAGGGTTATTAGAAACATACTTAGGATTAGAAGATATTTAAGTCAACATGAAAAGACGATAGACACAAGACTAATCAGAAACAGAACAACTGAAATTCTAAAGTCAGCGTTCCTTTTTTTTTTCCACCGAATCCCAAAAAAGGAACGCAGAATCGTCTTTTCAGGTTGACTTAAATATCGTCTAATCCTAAGTAGGTTTCTAATAACCATGTCCTGAAGATGGTCTACTAGACCGAAACGTCTGACGTCGACAGTAAAACAACATTAAAACAGTAAACATGCATATTCGGATTTTGTTTTGTCTTTTCCATATTTTTCATAAATATATATATATATATATATATATATATATATATATATATATATATATATATAACATTGCATTTCTTTTTGGTCTACATATTCTTTGATTTTTGTTCTATTTATTAAGGTTCTAAAATGTATTTTTATTTTTCAATATATTTTATAATTCAGCGAATTTTAGATAAAAAACGAGGGATTATAATATGGACATATGATCGATCATGGACACTTTATCAATTGACAGTGAGGCACTACACAGTGTGTTTGTGTTCTGCGTGACAATTGTCTCTTCTGTTAGTTTTTTACATTATTCTCCAAATGTTAAAGGATATTCCAGACCGTGGAAAAGATTAAGGAGTGCGCAAAGAATCAGATGATGCCGATCTCGAAAAAAGCAACTTGTCGGATATTTTGAAGCGATGAACGGATGCTGGAATAAGTGAAGTGTACTTAGGTAGGCTATTTTTTTTTCATCATTATTAAATTGCAGCAAGTTTTCAAGACAGCAAGCCAACATAGTGAAAGCGTATAAGAAAGTGACATATTTGTATGAATTATATATAAATGATTATCGCTTTTAACTTATGTTCTGTTTGCGTGTTTTCGAGCTCGTATGAATTTGTTCAGTTGCTTCTATGAGGCACATACGCCACGCCTGCCCCACGATCGCTTGTCATTCGAGCGCCGACACCGTGCCAATTAAAATTGATCGATGTAAATATATGTAAATCTATTCTACATCTCAGCTGTATGTGAATAAAGTAAAACTTTTCCTCATCAATAGAATTGAAAAGAACTCACTGACAGAATTGAAAGAACTCAGTGTAGTCCTACCAGTCGTTAGGACAGCGCAGGTTTTCGGGGTTGACGCTCTCTCCGCCACCTTCCTACCCACTTTACGGTAGATTTCTACAGCGTTTCACAAATCTTTCAAATGCCACTCCCAGCTTTGAAAGTCAGCTGATGTATTTTTCTCCGTTCCCTTGCAAATAAAAACTGTAAAATCAATAAAAATGGTCTGGCATTTCTGTTTCTCTTACTTGTTGGCTTATGGGAACAACCCCACCAGCTACTTATTTGTATTTTATTTGCGTGTCTGTCGAGAGAACGTGTGTGTTTTGAATAACGAAATGTCAGGAGGGAAGCCGAATGACACAAGCAAAAATAGGCAGAATCGAGCAACCGGCACTTTCCCAAATAGCGTTTTCCTACTGGAGAAACGAAAACATCCTTTGTTTTGAAATGCTTCACTCAGTTTCAGCAGAATGTCACAAATTTAGACATGCTCTGGAATTGCAGGAAATATTGTCTAAACTCCGATTTACAGTCATTATTCCATAACTTTTTCAAACAAGGAAGCTTGTTGCGCTGTTATATAGGAATAAAAGTGTCGCTGCCAACACTGTAGTTTGAACAAAAATCGCCAGTGAGCAAAAACGGGTGATCCCATTTTGAATAAGTAGATCGCGTGATTGCAAACGAAATGTGTAGTGATTTTCCAAGCGTAGCTCAGATATGGCACAAGGCCGAAAGTACGGAGCACCCAGTGAGGATCGAACTCACTACCCAGTCGTAATTGTTCTAGCGAGACAAGCTTTCTAACCATTACACAACATCGAAGTGCACAAATGATTTTCTAAGCGTAGTTTAGATGTGGCACAAGGCCGAAAGTATGAGGCACCCAGTGAGGATCGAACTCGCTACTCAGTCGTAATTGATCTAGCAAAACAAGATTTGTATCCATTACACCAGGTCGAGGTGCCCATAGTGATTTTCCAATCGTAGCTTAGATGTGGCACAAGGCCGAAAGTATGAGGCACCCAGTGAGGATCGAATTCACTACTCAGTCGTAATTGGTCTAGCGAGACAAGCTTGCTAACCATTACACAACCTCGAGGTGCTCGAAACGAAATGTATATATGGGAATTAGCGTGGCGTCTAATTGATCCACATTTCTATTCTATCCTCTATTACTGTACGGATCACTCATTTTGCATTATCCGCTCTTACTATACGGATCACTATTCTCTATACTATTCTCTATACTATTAACTAATTAGATAACTAAACGGTTTTACTATTCGGTGGTTACTATTCGAGCGAGTTATATCGAACAAGTACTATTAGTGCTAGTGACGTTCGAAGGCCCCTGACACCAGTATTGTTCAACAGCGTTACTATAGTTGTATCTGCGATTACAAAGTCTCTACTACAACGAGCATTACGAAAGTGACACCGAGTATTCGTTGACATCACAAATGATAGATAGATAGATCACGTGATCGTAAAGGAAATGTATATATGGGAATCAGCGTGGCGTCTAACGGATCACCATTTCTAGTCTATCCTCTATTACTATACGAATCGCTATTCTCTATAGTATTCCCAGCACTATTTCTCTATATTATTCACTATACCATTTCTAGTCTATCCTCTATTACTATACGAATCGCTATACTCTATAGTATTCCCAGTACTATTTCTCTATATTATTCACTATACTATTTCTAGTCTACCCTCTATTATTATAGGAATCGCTTTGTATTTCTCTATACTAATACTATTCGGATCATTATTCAGTGGTTACTTTTCGAGCGAGTTATATCGAACAAGTACTATTAGTGCTAGTGACGTTCGAAGGCCCCTGACACCAGTATTGTTCAACGGCGTTACTATAGTTGTATCTGCGATTATAAAGCCTCTACTAAAATGAGCATTACGAAAGTGATAACGAGTATTTGTTGACATTAAAAAAAAGTGACAACGCGTGTTCACTGACATCACAAAATGTTTCTAGCAATTATTGTTTACCCAATATAATGTTTGGGCTTTTACATCTTTTCCGTTCACCGATTGGGTTGTTTTTCTACTTTTTAAATGATTTCAAGTTTCACGCAAACACGCAAAATCTATTATAAGATATTTATTACGTTTTAGCAACAAAAAAAAAAACAATATTTAAAAAAAATCACTTTTTAGTGTGCATTCGTCATTTAGTTTTGAAAGAAAAACATGTTGGGAATATTTTCAAACATCGAATATGATTGCCAGAGTAAAGAATGCAAAACACAACATATACATTATGGTATAAAGTCGAGTATTAATAGTAAGGCTTTGAACTTTTCATCAAAGTGTCCTGGGTGTGACGATAAACTACATTCAGCAGCAAGATCTCTGATTGAAAGATTGGAAGTGGATCCAGTTCTTTATTGATTATGTTCCCAGGTCCACCATTATTTGGGATGGAGCAATCTGTTATGGGTCCCATCTATGGACAAATAGTGAATTCCCAAACTTGGTTCAAAACACTATGAAAGTGTAGAAATACATTTTTTTGTGAAGGCGCCAACAATAAATTTTCATAGGTTCATGATTTTAATCCAATGATAGAAAAAAAAACACAAGTAACGAACGAATCCAACGTGGAAATAATGTCTCAGCTTCGTCTCGCTAGGCATCTGACATTTAAACGCCAATAAAGAAATAACCTTTCTCTCCATATATATATATATATATATATATATATATATATATATATATATATATATATATATATATATATATATATATAGGTAACTATACTCATGTCGAAAAACCTTCGAATTCTTGATGTAACAATAGCCAAATTAATCTCGAAGAGAAAAAAGGTTTTAAAAAAGAAAGAGCCAGGAACATGAAAGTCTGTCGAAAATAATCGCACAGATACAGGTTCAAAGCCCAAAGAAAAAACCCCGATACGAGTAAACAACTAACTAAAGAGCTCGATACAAACGTAGAGCAAACCTAGTCAAACCTAATGAGAGAAACCTGGCTGGCCCTGACGATCTGCCTAAGTGAAACCTTGGTAGGTTTGTCTAGCTCATTAGATTTGACTATATATATATATATATATATATATATATATATATATATATACATATATATATATATATATATATTTATGTATATATATGTGTGTGTGTGTATGTATGTACAAATACACACTCACAGAAACACACATATATATGTAAACTGATACGTTTCATAATTTTGCAAAAAAATGAATGCCCGTTATTTTAGCAAATATCTATCAATCTACAAAATGTCAAATGTTATTATTTGAATCAAAGTTAAGGATTAAGTTCACAATACAATCATATAAGATGGTAACACTAGGGTCGGCTGAACAATTCTGACTGGTTATTATATACGGGTTGATTTGCATGTATTCTAGTTTACCAACTGATGTGTCTACATGCATTTATATCTTGGTCAGTCTATGAACTGTTCAGCCGAACCCCGTATAAGTAAACCATTCTGCATTTATATATATATATATATATATATATATATGAAGAAATATAGTCTTAAAGTGAGCTATATTTATGGGATAAAGTTTTCAATATCAGAGATAGAACGTGTGTAAATATAAAAGTGAACAAAGAAGTCCACACTCAGAGGCGGAATATATGCTAGATGCAATCGTCGGGCCACGAGTGCTGTTATTTTTCTCGGCTATTTATATATACGGGTCAGTGGTGCATCGTGTGTAGTCATTTGTGGCAGATATTTTACCGGAAGTCGTTTATTTGTTTATTTATTTATTTGTGTCAAATTATTTTGCTCGTTTTTATTTATGGGTAAATGTGTTCAATATCAGTGACAGAGCTTATGTAAACCACTCATTGCTGACCTAAGCACCCATTTATATCTATCTATCTATCTATCTATATATATATATATATATAGATATATATACATGAGTGTGTGTGTGTATGTATACATATATAATTAAGTATGTTACTTAAATGTTTATTTAATTACATGCATGCAATTTCTTATAAGCATACCAATATATTATTCCTAGTATGATCATAATATGTCACCAGAAGCTTTCATTATACACATGAGCTATTCGTGTATCTATGGATAGACACTGCTTCTATAGATGTGTATGATATATATATATATATATATATATATATATATATATATATATATATATATATATATATATATGGTGCATTGAGGCAGAAGATCATTATTCAAAGATATATATTGATAAATATAACGTATAACGAAGGTCTATTACGTTTGATCATGAGCCGTTTTAAGCTTCGTATATTTGCTTTAGTTTCGGAAGAAAAAAACTGTACAATATTCAGATAATTTTATTTTAGGCTGCAAGTCGATCAAGCATTCTGTTCACATGAACCATCATCAGAATGCTTATAGGGACATTCAAACAGAGATGTTCCACATCAAATATGACATCCTATTATGTTTACATACGATAAGGGTCGCGCAATATCAGGCGCAGGTCGTAAATTCCTAACGTGGTCCTATAACGTTGTACATGGCCACTTAAGAGATAGAAAAGTTATCAATAGAACAACGTGTTCAAATGCATTGTAAGATGTTGCGACTGCTTTAAAATATAATTTTGTTGCATGTGGGTTGCTTTGTTCTAATGTAGATGTCCTGCAGCAACTTAAAATTATTTTTACTGTGGGTATGTGTGAGTAATATTGTGTTATCTACTAATATCTATCAAATATGAACATTGCTGTTTGCCTAAAGAAATGTTGTTTAATATAACTAAGGGCAGAAAGGTGACAGGTAAGTCTACGGGAGAGGGTGGTTGTAGTAAAACCAATATATGTAGTGGGTTTATTATTAGAATAAGAGATACAATCTCTGAACGGGTATTTAAATTCATATACTACATTGTTTTTTTTTTTGTAAAAGATTTAGTTGTGTGGTTGTTAAGCTATTAGGGACTATGAGGTCATTTGTTTTAAATCTTTTATAATATATTATGAGCTTAACTTGTTTTTGATCTTACCTTTCCCATTTTACCTTTCTACTCACATATATTAACCAATCAGCAACATCATATGAGACACGATGTATTCTTTGAAATTGCAGGATTTGTTGTTTGGAGGATAACTTCAGAATATAATCAACAATATTGTCCCTCTTTCAAATAGATATTTAAAAATTGAGAACCTATTTATTACCCAATAAACTTTAGATTAATAAATCCGATATTTCGTTACAAAAGTGATTAAATTTTAGTTCGTTAGTTAGCTTTAAAGTTAACCTTTGACCAGTGTCTGTTCATTTGTGATACAAAATTGAAATTTTCATAATTTGATAAATTACCCATATTTTCGCATATTTATTCGGGCATTATTATAAAACTGCCTAGCAATATTGACGTATAAAAAATAAGCATAAACGTATGTGTCAACAACAGATATTAGCATTTGTATTAAGACATCTCACTTCTCATTCAGCTGCTGACTGCTACAATTTATACGCATACAGAAAACAATGTAAATACGTGTCACATACATTCTCACATATAAAGGCTGTTACGGAGTGTGTAATTTTGGTGTTGATATGGTATTAATCACGACTTGATATTATTTGAGTATTGTTAAAGTAATTAGCCCGTTGCTATATGTATTGTTAGTGTAGGAGGTGTCCTTTTCTTTTTTATATTTAAAACAAAATAAATTAAAACGTACAACAATAATATAAACGATAAAAAACTTGAGACACTGATGACAAGGTTATTATTAGAATGATGAAATACACACAAGCTATTTTTGTGTGAAGTTCTTTCGAAAAAGATTTCCGTAAGTCATTTCTTTCAATTTGAAAGAAAAATAATACTTAAATAATAAAATATTATTTAAATTTGTAAAACCGTATTGAAGATTGGCTTATTTTTACTTCTTCATTTTATCCACACATATTCCGCTACATGTCTCTCTCTCACTCTCCTCTCTCTCTCTACACACACACACACACACACACACACACACACACACACACACACACACACACACACACACATATATATATATATATATATATATATATATATATATATATATATATATACATACATATATATATATATATGTATATATATATATAAACGTGTGTTTGTGTGTGCATGTATATAAATATAAATATATATATGCAATTTATTATATATATGTTATTTATATTATATATATATATATATATATATATATATGTGTGTGTGTCTAATTTTCATTGACACACACACACACAGTCACAGACATACAGACATACATATATATATACGCATATATATGATAAGATAAAGAAGAAAAAATTGGAAACGTTTATCATTCTGTCGCAATACGATCCATATTTGGTCCTAACTCATATATATATATATTATATGTGTGTGTGTGTGTGTGTGTGTGTAAAAACTGCAGATAGACTGTCTTTAAAAGGAGAGTATGAATAAAGACAAAGGCAAACGGTTTCGCCGACGCGTTTCATCCTCTGAGAGATTTTATCAAGGCAAATGTATTTTCTTTGACAGAACATATATATTAAGACATTTTTTATGTTTATACATTCTTTCTATAGATACAAATATTTAAGTAAATGCTCTGTTTATAATAAACAGTATTAATAACATTTACCGAAGTCGATTTTACTGTTTTTAAACTACAATCTTTCATGTATCTTTCACGTACATTCATATCTACTCATGGCGTCTCCAAATGTAACCAAATAACGTCACACATTATAAGATGGACAAAGTCCGACAATTATTTTAAGACTCTTTATGTTTAACATTCTTTTTATAGATACAAATATTTAAGTAAATGCTCTCTTTATAATAAACAGTATTAATAACATTTACAGGCCTGAATCTCCGATAAATTTTCATAGAATATATTCGTCCTCCGACAGGAAACGAACCTGTATCCTATACGGAACCGCCTTATATAAAGCCATGTCTCATTAAATATCTTAAAAGTTTTGTTTACTTATTTTCAATAGAATCCGTTCATATGTAGAGACAAGCCTCTTAGTATCCTTATTAAAGGAAGTGAGAAAATTACTATGTTGATGCATATTCATTTATTGTGAGTACTTTCGATATTAGCTGAATGTCACCATCTCGGTGTTATCTTTTTTTAATTAGACAAAATTATTCTATTCATCTGAAAGTTAATTTTCTTTTACTTTGAAGTGAAAAGTGCTAAGGTTAGAATTCTACGGTTTAAATTTCACGTTTGAAACCTCAGGGTAGGCCACTAAGTTTGAAATGCCTATATCTTAAAAAAAACTATTAGTAAACATAGATATTTTAAACTATCTACTGTAAACATTTTAAAACATTTGTGCAGTATTTATAATTAATTATATTAACGCTTGATTTTAATTTTTAATATAGATAGCTTCATGAATTTTTAGTTTATTATTTTCATGAAATATTATAGATGTATTTTATTATTTATTTGTATTATTTATGTTTATTATTTTCATGAAAATTTACAGATCTATTTTCAAGAAAAATTTTTCTAAATTGCGATTGTGGATAGTCATGCTTTTTTAAAAGTTGCGATATGTTTGATGCATCATTTAAATGAAAACTCAACCGTCGAGACAACGTAGTAGTAGTATGACCAATATATATATTATTTTTTTTTGTTGAGATACAATCTTCCAAGAGACATCTAAATTTATATCTAATGTTGGCTTTCTGCAACATGTTAGTTTGTGGTGAGGAGTTAATTACAAATGATTAAATTGAATATACTGAATTTAGTATATAATTAATATCATTAATATATAGTATATAATTAATTTTATTTTTTGCTAGCATATGTGGTGGATATACTAGTATTTATTAGTTTTTTAGGATATGTTCATCTTGGCTAAAATTAGAATGTATTAATGATATGTATTAATGAAAATGTATTAATTAACACACTAATTAATGTAATTGACATGTCTTCATGAAAACATGCAGCCAAAATATACGATATATATATATATATATATATATATATATATAAATGTATATATCTATATATCTATATATATATATATTATTATTATATATATATATATATATAGAGAGAGAGAGAGAGAGAGAAAGAGATAGATAGATAGATAGAGAGAGAGAAAGAGAGAGAAATATATGTAAAATAGGACGGGAAATTACTGTTGAAAAGATGGAAATAGACAATATATTCACTACAACGTTCAGAAAATTGAACTTGAAGAGCAGGTTAATACTATAATAAGATAAAAATATTCTATCTTTCTGTACAACCCGGGTTTTAACCGTGAAATTTCGTCAGGTAGCTAGCCAAGTTTTATAGAAGGTTAAAATATTTTCTTATTTATATAATATATATATATATATATATATATATATATATATATATATATATATATATATATATATATATATATTCAGTTCTATGGATATGTGTTTCTTATATATTATTGTTGAAACTTGACTAATGCATGGAATAATAATGCAAACACAAAATGTACTTAGAATAAAATGTATTGAAACAAGAAAGTGTACACAATATTTACATATAGTCTTTTGTATATTCCTGGGAAGACCGTTCCTGGAGAATGTGTTGACTAAGTCGCAGTCGGGCAGAGTCTCTAGTTGGATCTCTTGATTCGCCTCCCTGTCTTCCGGTACCAACCATATTTATATCGTCGGTACTCCGCTATGCAAATTAGGTGGATCCTACCACAACAATTATTTTATATGCGTCGTACGTATTGTAATATGCTCAATAACACTGATATTGAGCGCTTTCCAATAAGTAGTGCGTATATAAAATAATATATATATATATATATATATATATATATATATATATAATAGAAATTTCATGGAACTTATTAAAAGTAATGTATTTTCCAACCTTGTTGCTAACGCACATGATATGGGGTTTCTTCTTTGAAGCTTTATATTACAGGACATTATCATTAATAAGTCAACAATAGACAAGGAAAAGTCGAGAGTAAAATTTTACAAGCTATGAAAAGTATGGCCAAATCTTGAAGATATCATCTGCATTGATGTTAATTGCAGACTTGATAAAGACACTTTGTATTGCTAAGAGATGATACGGGATAACGGCTAAAAATAAGCAAAGAACTAGAACACCAGTTGACTTTCATCAGAGATGAACACGAAAAGTAGATATCTCAACCAGGGAATTATAACTAACATTGGTAAAACTGTAAGTCAGTTCTTGTGGACACTACCAGTATAGACACTAATTGCGAGGCAGGGCTTTTTACATCTCTGGAGAAAATACATTATAGAAACTTGCACGCCATTGGCTGTTCACTTCATCAAAATGAAAATTTTGAGCTGATTTTTAAGTACATTGATGAAACTACAAGAAGCCCTTACTACTTTTACGGGTCCTCTAGGATTTGCCTCAGGTAGAATATAACATTGTCAATATCCCTCTAGATAACTTCTATTTTACTGCTGGGAAAATGAAAGAATTAAGTGGTAAGCAATGATTGCTCATACAATATGTAGCAGGAAATTCTCGAGGAGATGTAAACCTAGATTTGGTGCCTGAGAAATTGGGTTTTTAAATTAAGCAAGATGGCTACAAATGTATATCTTCAACCTGATCCAGATAAAAAAATCGACAGTCGACAGAAATACGGAATGTTGCAACTCAAAAAAATTACAGCACAAATGTATTTTTTCCGAAGAAGACATCCACAGGAGAGGAGATATTAAAAAATATATTCAACTCTGAAGCGACATTCTGGTCAGATTTGATTAACTTCTTATAAAATGGAGTTTCTGAACCTGAGCTTGCAGAAGGTTTTTTAAATGATCAAGTGCAATAGGTTCTAATGTATGCGGCAACACGAGAGTTGCCAATTTTATCTGCACATTCGCAAGATGTGGAAAGAGCAGATAAATACTGCTGGTCACAAATTTATATCAATAAGAAGCAAAACACAAGCATATTATTACGAAATCATTGCACCATCAAATAAGACATTTATTTACTTTAAAGGAAAATTATACTGAAAAATCTAGCTATATTATTGTTGTGACTAATGAAATGGTTCAAGAAATAACAAAACAAGTGTTACAGATATATCATATATTAAACAGTAAATACAAGAGAAGAATTTTACACGACTAGTGAGTGTGGGTCGGTTGACCCAGCGTTCAATCTATTCGACTGTTGATATTTACCAGCCTCCTCACAAGGTAGGATGTGGTTTAAGGCCGAGTTTAATGTAGGACAATCCGAGTCTGTAGGCTTGGTTAAACGTTTCCCGTAGACCCCATATAAAACGGGGTCGGGTAGGTGTTTCCCGAGACGAGACTCTGCCCTTCGTTTGGGGAACCTCTCTGCCCAGATCTATTCGACTGTTAATATTTAACAGCCCTCCACCCCACGAGAGATTTATGTGGCACAAGGCTGAGTTTACCGTGGGTTCACCAAGCCCGTATGCTCGGCCAAAAATATTCCCAGACGAAACTCTGACTTTCGGCACAGCCTCGTCCGGATTCCTTTTTACCCAAAGGCAGAGAGTTAGACAGCAGCTGCGAACATTCACAGCCTCGGTAGAACAATCTATTCGACTGTTATATTTAACAGCTCCTCACCCAACCACCACGAGGGATGTATGTGGCACAAGGCCGAGTTTAGCGTGGGTTCTCCCAGTCAGTAGTCTCAGCCAAAAATATTTCCTTACAACCCGCATAAACGGGTTCAGGGCCTGTCTACCTCCCAGGACGAAACTTTACCCTTCGGCAAAGTCTCATCAGGATTCCTCTCTACTCGAGGCAGAGAGTTCGACAGTTGAACAATCTAGTCGACTGTTTCCCCCAAGGCTTTCTCTCCTACTAATCTTATAGTAGGCGGAAGAGTCCAACATAGACTCTTTAGAGGGAGGACACCACAACAATTACGATGTAATATGATATACAGTGCATTAGTTTTAGTGTGATTTTCAAGAAACAATTTAAATTTGAAACATTCTCTCTGATAATTTGTACCCAGCATTGTCATTGTGTTATATCCATTTTTATTTTTTGGTTTTATTAATTATAGGCTAACAAAACGTATAAGATCTTCTTCACTGTTAACCTATTTTGTTAACGTTTAACATTTTTACAGTTTTTGCTTATCGAATACAGTAAAAAATTGCATATTTTGCTGGTATGATTTATAATTAGAATTCTGGATTGAATATATTTTCCATTCAATGTATAAAATATGAAAAGTATCAACTCTGTGTGGATTTATTCTTGAAATAGTAAAATTTTGAAGTTAATTTGTAATAAAAAAAAACCTGTGGAGATTAGGTATTTGGTGTCATAGGTTATGAGAGTCAAGCGAAGCGAAACGCCATTTGCTCATAAATGAAGATGCTGTACACACTTTTGCAACATGATAAATGCAGCTGAAAGAACAGACAAGTACTTATAGCGAATAGATGGATAATATGGTTTCGTTTTTCCCTACAGTCCTGACTTTATACTTTCAGACTTTCATTATTTTCCCAAGATGAAGGAAAGTTTCTCTGATAATAACTTACTTAAAGGGAAAACTTGCATATATCTAAGAAACCAGTTATGAAACTACTACGGACCAGGTATACATGCTCTCATTGAAAGGTCGGATACCCGCTGGAAAAAAAGACTAGATTTGGATTCCTAAGATTATTCATTTCGTTTTGATTTGTGGGCTTCTGTTATTAAATCAGTTGTAATTAAGGAAGAATAACAGTTACATTTGACCGACTCTCGTAACTTAAGAAGCAAGAATTATTAAGCTGAATGTAAATTTCAGATATCGGCACATAAATGTACATTCAACTTCATGTTTATAAATTCTATTGGCTAAATATTACTTACATAAACATAGACGCATATATAATGATGTACGCACACACATAGACACACACACATACGCACACACACATATATATATATATATGCATATACATATACACACATATATGTCCATATTCATGTCGAATGTGAGTTGAAAATAAAGGAAATGAAATTTCGCATTGCCCATAAATTGTACATAAATTCATACTTTTCGATATAATCACATTTCATATATATATATATATATATATATATATATATATATATATATATATATATTTATATTTTTATATATATGTATGTATATATATGTATATGTATATATATATGTATATATATATGCATGCATATATATGTATATGTGTTTATATATATACGTATATATATATATAAATATAAATATATATATACATATATGTATGTATATATATGTATATGTATATATATGTATATATATATGCATGCATATATATGTATATGTGTTTATATATATATATACGTATATATATATAAATATATATATATATATATATATGAATTAACATGGTATTTTGATGCATAAAAATATAGATATGCGCATTGTTCTATTGTTTTAATGGTCTGTGGGAAATGTATTTCTCAAAGGTCACCAATGTCGTGTGTGTGTTCACTGCACGGCTTCAGTCTCCCGCGCCAAACTAGAAGCAATTCTTTCTGCAACATTAACTGCCACCATTATTGAGTGGAGCTGCATTTTCCCCCTTGACACGCATTTTTCATTTTTTTTTCCTTTATTTTTGTGTGTCCAACGAGAATTTCTTGCTGTCTCTCTGCTTTCCAAATTTGCCCTTTCTCGACCCAACTCTTTTTTTATTCCCTCATCTGTGTCTTCCTTTTTTTTGTTGCAGACCTTATGAATCGCATTCTCTTACCAAGTTTTATTCCATGAACATTCGCTAATGTTTTATGTCTTTTTCAACTTAACTTTTTATTAGTTCTGTTACATCGTATTTCTTTCTTCTTTCTTCTTCAATTTCTTCATTCTCTTTCATCGAACCTCTTCACTTTGTTGCTATTCGTGATATATTTTCGCTGTCTTTCATATTCAGTCTGGACTTGGAATTAAAACTGCATGTATCAAAACTATTTTACATGGTGATGAAAGCAGATTGAAATACCGCAATGTTTTCTACAGTCAGAGCAATCAACGAACAGAGATCGAATTCTGGATGACTTATTTCACTTATCCTTTGAGAAAATACACGAATTACTCTCTGGAAGCTTTCTGTCCATTATCAGAGTTCCGAAGTCTCGTTACTGGTAGACTTCAAGTTAAAAATGTTATTCCAGCGATTGTTATCTTACATGAGAAGAGCTGGGTGTTCGGCATTCTGTTTGCTACTGCTAAGACTGCGGTTAACTGACACACCTTGCCTTCATCTCTAGAATGTTAAATACTACCGAAAAGGTTCTAGAGTAACCGAAAATTATTTACAACTAAGTAGAACTTCTGCTAGGAATGGTGAAAATGTAGCAAAAGCCAGGGCGCAAATTTACAGTGGATGATCTTGCAATCCAGCTACTTTCTAGAAAGTTCTAATATCACAGTGTGGGATACCTACTCGTGGCCTGACGATTGCATCTAGCATGAAACAGACTGTCGCCTCTAAGTGTTGACTTCTCGTGGCCTGGCGATTGCATCTAGCATGAAACAGACTGTCGCCTCTAAATGTTGACTTCTATGTTCACTTTTACACACACTCACACACACACACACATATATATATATATGTGTGTGTGTGTGTGTGTGTGTGTGTGTGTGTGTGTGTGTGTGTGTGTGTGTATGTGTGCATGTTTGTTTTGGCGTGTGTATGCACAGATTGATAAAGATAGATATAAACATACATAGTTATATAGATATGGTTATGATCATATATGTATATATATATATATATATATATATATATATATAAAAATATATATATATAAATGCATAGATATGGACACACAAACACATATGTACATGAACAGACAGATAGATAAAGAATAAAATGTGATAGATAGATAGATAGATAGATAGATAGATATGAATTGAATGGTATAGATAGATAGACAGATAGATAGATAGATAGATAGATAAATAGACAGACAGATAGGTAGATAGATAGATAGATAGATAGATAGATAGATAGATAGATAGATAGATATGAATTAAATGGTATAGATAGATAGATAGATAGATAGATAGATAGATAGATAGATAGATAGATAGATAGATAGATAGATAGAAGTCAGTATACTGGGAGAATTGATGGTAATTTTGAGAATCCAGTCTTAACGAAAGTGGTCACGTGAAAAATTAATATTTGATTTTTTCTATTTGTTGTCTATCTATTCAGTTTTCATTTTATAATAATAATAATAATAATAACAACAACAATAGTTTAATGGAAAATAGAAAAAAACGTTCAATAAAATTTGAAAAATAGAAAAAAACTTTGCATGAAATAATTTGCGTTTTTTAATCAACTTGAACTTTGAAGTTCATGTAATCTTTTCCGTATGGTGTCACGAGATAACCGAATTCTGATTAATTAGAGTCTTGGTACTGGGTTTATTTTTGTTGTTTCGTTTTAAAGTATCATAAACATCAATTGATCATTGTCCACTTCTGTTCTTTGTGATAAGGGACAGGTCACTTTCTTTAAAATACTTTAACCAGTTTTTGGCAGTAGGGTCAAATATTGTCGTATTTTCTTCCACTTTTCGACTGAATCAAACATTTTCAGCGTCTTCGTAGCTCAGTTTAAATCTATTCTTATTCTTCTAATCTTATTATTCTATTCTTATTCTTCTAATCTTATTCTTCTATTCTTATTCTTCTATTCTTATTCTTTTTTTCTTATTCTTCTAATCCTATCCTTCTATTCTTATCTTCTAATCTTATTCTTCTAATCTTATTCTTCTATTCTTATTCTTCTATTCTTATTCTTCTATTCTTTTGTGGCTCTTAGTAAGGATTCTCTTTTTGCTATCTTCTAATTCCTGTTCAGCCACCTAATTACACAAACTCGTTAGTTTACTCACTGCTTTGTTGTGTCTCTTTTGACTTCAATATGTCTTGTGGGTGTTAAATTCTCCAAACCCACTTTCTTCATTATGTGCCCTAGAAATTTCAAATGTCCGTTTCTGAGTCTATGCAGTAATGTACTTTTTGTTTCCAATTTCCTTAAAACTCTGTCGTTATAAACATTTTAAATCTACGCGATTCTCAGCATCTTTCTGTGGTGTGATTTGTCCAACTTTCACTGCCATACAGAGGACCGATATTGTATAGCAGTTCAGCAATTTTTCTGTTACTTAATACTTTGCTTAGCTTTTGGAAGTTATCTTCCCCTATTCCAATGTGCCTTTGTATTTCGGCGTCGCAGTTTCCCTCCTTTGTTAATACACTTCATAGATATTTAAATTTTTGTTCCTGCTTGATTTTATTGTCTCCAATTTGTAGTTTGTATGTTGGGGTCTTCCTTTTGCTGACAACCATACATCCTGTCTTCTTGCAGGTGATATTTAGTCTTTTCTTCTCACTTTCCTTTACTAATGTCTATAGGAGTTCTTGTAATTTCTTTTCTGTAGCTGCTATCAACACTGTGTCGTCCGTTGTTCAGACTATGGCTTCTAATAATGAATCCTGGTAGGAATTCTAATTATCTGAATGGTATAGGTTAGATAAGTCCGGCGAGAAGAGACATCCTTGTCTTATACCCCTTTCTATTTTGGGATATTTACTGCATTCATTTTCTATCTAATTTTATTTTCTATCCGTATGCAGACGGTTAGCTGCCAGCACATCTGAATTATTTTACTAATCTCAAATGTCGTGGGTGATACACTTAAGGGCGAATTTTCCCAAATCAGCGAGCTCCACGACGCCATACCATGTCCCAGTCATCCCCAGCAGCCCATTATCTTTTATTGCATCTCGAAGTAAAGGGGGCCAGTTTCTTTCTTCGAGACAACATGCAAGGTGGATTTGTTTTAAAGTTAAATTTTCTAACCTTGGCCTAAAGAGGCAGGACCTACAAGTCAGCAGATAGTTTGAATTCAGAGTTTTTCCTTCTACTAGACTGGTTGCAAACCAAGGATGTAGCACCCAATCTGGCCTGTCAGTTATCCAGACCATTAGTATGCACATTGCTGTTCGATAAAGGTGACTCACCTGATTTGTTTTACTAAATGTTCTCTTCTCCGATGAAACGAAAGTCGAGCTAAATTCAAAGGATAAGCGATCTAAAAATCCGAAGAAGAAGCTCTGAAAGCTCTTTGAATTTAGCAGTAAGTACTACGAAGCATCCGTTCAGTATAATGTTCTGGGGATGCTTTTCTTTTCATGGAACTGGTTTCTTAAAACCTATTGAAAAGACCCCCAGGAGCGAGCAGTACAAGAAAATTTTAGAGTCTTGTCTGCTCCCTTCTGCTGAAAGGTTGCAAATCGACCCCACCAAGCTCATTTTTATGCAGGATAATGCTCCCTGTCACAAATCAAAATTGATGAAGGAATACTTTGATGAGAAGTAGGTGAGTGTTATGACATGGCCGCCCCAATCCTCTGACCTCAACCCAATAGAAAACTTATGAAGCATTATAAAGTACAGGCTCTCGAGAAAGCAGTTGAGCAACAAAGAGGATTTGATTGTGAATTTCATATCCGAATGGAATTCAATGTTTGGAGATGAGATTTGCCAGAACCTAATCAAGTCAATGCCAAAAAGGGTTGAACAGGTTATTCAAGATAAAGGAGGACCCATAGATTATTAAACATTTCGAACTATATTACCTATTATAAATAGATTATACCTCTATTATTCTTTATTTAAAGCTGTTCGGTTATTTTTCTATTGATTACTAGTTGCAGGAAATATGTGAGTCACTTTTTTTGCACAGAGTTTTTCCCTAAATCTCATTGATATCCAAAATTATAATTATCAATAGAATACCTTAGGGTGAGTAACCTTTTTTTTACTAGGTTGTCTGGACGGGGTCTTTATATTAGTAAGATTAAAAATTAGTTTGACCCCAAAAACAATAGGCGAAAAAAATTTTAAGTAAAAAAAATAAAAAATCAGGTGAGTCACTTTTATCGAACAGCACTGTAAGTGAATGCAATGAATTCGACTTGAATTCGAACTCGGCTCTTCGCAATCCGAGCCGCTATCCATTATTCCACCGTTCTTCTGTTATGATAATATCGTTCCCAAATATGTCAAGGTTACATAGTATTTCCAACAGTTCATTGTGGTGTATTTTGGCGAACGCTTTTTCCCTATTTTTTTTTTGAAAAGCAAACCAATCGGTTTAACTAGTGACCGTTCTACTTGTAGAAAAAGACTCAGCAAGTTGGCTGTTTTGCAACAGACATATAGGATTGTCTCACCATCACCACATTGTAAAGATATTATTTTAAGAATCGATTTTAAACTGTATTCAACATTTACAGTATAAAATAAAGTCTTAAAATTGTTCGAATCTAAATATTTGTGTTTGGCATTTTAACATAAAAAAGCTACATTTGTATTGTGTTATGATGCAATAACATTGACGATAATGTTAAAACTTTGTAATTAAAAAATAATCTTATCTAGATTAGTAAGATTATTAGATTTGTAAGAAGATCATTAGATTAGTAAGATGATTAACAAGCACATCTTGTAGTTCATGTTACTATTGACTTGGATTCTTATTAAATGTTTCAGAGAAATATATGGCAGCTACTGTAAAATAGATCACTTCCAGCGTCCATTGTCAGTATTGTGTATCCGGCCCTCACCAGGTGCAATAGACTTAAGACCTTTTGTCGGGAAAAAAGAAAACTGAAATAATTCTCATGCATGATAATACTAGAAAAGAAGAGGAAAAGACTAACTGCTAATTATCAGAATATAGAATGCATGGTTATCAGCAAAAGAGACAGACCATGTTGTGGAGAAGGCATATTGGGGACGTCAAAATCGAATTTTCCTGAGGCACCCAGTGAGGTTCTATATCCTTAATCTACAGTAATTGTCAACCAGACTAACGATTTACCAACTCCGAGATGTCTTATAGAGATTTGCCAAGCGTAGCTTAGATGTGGCACAAGGCCGAAAGTATGGGGCATCCAGTGCGGATCGAACTCACTACTCAGTCGTTATTGTTCTAGCAAGACAAGCTTGTTAACCGTTACACCACAGCAAGGTACCCAAGTGATTTTCTAAGCGTAGCTTGGATGTGGCACAAGGCCGAAAGTAATGAGCACCAACTGAGGATCGTACTCACTATTCGTAATTGCTTTAGCGAGACAAGCTTGCTAACCATTACACCAACTCGAGGTGCCCCCTCCAGATGTCTTATAAGTTTAGGAGACAAGTTGGTTGCTCGTTGTAACGTGATTATTAAGAAGCGCGTTTCCAAACCATTTCGTTAATGTTGTACCTCGGTATGATTCAATAAGAAATATTGATAACTCTGTAGAAACGTGTAGATGAAAAGCATTCACTTGTTTTTAAGTGACTTTTCATTTTCCCAGACATCAACAATGATTTCCTTTTCTGATTGTTTCATCCCCCTCCACCTTTTACTTTATCTCTCTTTTATTATTACTTTTTTTTATCTCTTCTTCTTCGAAATGTCACGTGTGTTTGCTGTCGAAATCCTGGTGAGCGTTTCGTTGCCCGAAACAGAAACAAAATATGAAATATTCACTTGCAACTGACGGGGAACAGTCCCACTGAGGACCACAAACAGAATCAATTCTATGCAATTTCCGAAAACCTTTTCGCTGAATGGGATCAATATAAATTATTCCAAATGTCTCAGTCTAAAAATGTCAAACACGGAAATAAATGCATATGAGGTTTTTTTTTTCATTACAGTTTCTTAATATAAAGAAGAATGAAATTAAAAATCCCCTTGTATTTTTTCAATATTTTGTGACACATGGTCACTAAATTCTTAAAGTGTTAATTGCCCATTAATCGTTTATTCTAAATGATGTTTTTCAGTGGTTTTATAGTGGCTTTATAATAATATGAGATGTGTTTGGTAACATATCAAAGTTTTGCCGCAATCTGACTATTAGAAAACTACGATTTTTCAAGACGCTTTACAGACAAATGTTTAAAGATCTTATTTAATAATTACCTCAGCAAAGTTTTTAAATAGTTATCTGGGGTACCTAGTGCTTAATAACATAATGCTTTCATTTCCAATATGGTGTAAAAGATGGCTGCCAGATATTCCTTAAAATGTTAATACCTGTCAATTACTTTGTAAACAAGGCTTTTTCAATAGTTTTTGTTGCATCAGGTGTGTTTACCGACCTACTGAAAGAATTCTACGGTAGTATATAATTAAAATGATTAGTTTCATGATGTCTTCTAAGATGGCATTTGTGATGACGCACAATGTGTTCAATGTGATTAGGCGATCATGGCGGTGGTTCAAATACTTTTTAATGCTTCGGTAAACTTTGGAGGCGATTACTAAAAACAGAAATTATGCCGGATATCTTAGGGAGAAAGTTACATAACTGAAAAAAGATATATTAGCAAATCACAAATGACTCAAAATAAAGTGAAAAATCCCCATTTGCAAGCTTTCTATGTGATATATCAGTTTTGAAAATGGCTGAAATGTCAGCTCGATTCTGCATAAAGCCATCACGATATGGTGACATCTCTTAACGTGTTTCAAGCAACCCAACTCCGAAACATCAGACAATAGACTAAAGCAATCAAAAGCAAAACTGAGTTGGAATATTGATCTCTGCGTCAAGTTCACTCTGTCAACTCTTCTGATAAATTTTCACTTACATTTGTTAAGGTTTACAGCATATAAACCATATATTTCAAATATAAAGAATTTATTCTACAAAAGGTACTGAACCATGTCAATACATATACGTTTACCATACAAGTATAAATTATTTAAATAAATTAAACAGTTGAATATTGTAGCGAAGTGTTCAAAGTTTTTGTTTAATAAATTTAAACTTTGACAAACCAATTAAACTGTCTCAGCTACAACTAGTTTATTTCACATCCACGATAAGTCATTCTCATAATATCATTTGCTTTATAAAAGGTCAGGTATTCATAATTATCTAATTCCAAGAAAGTTAAAGATTCCATGATGAGAAAATGGCTACAAAATCCTTAAAATGACTCTCATTAATTATTCATCCTAGATAACTGTTGTAAGAAACCTATGGACGATAATGGGTATGATGTCCCCATTCACACAAATAGAGTAGTAAATACTGTATGTTGGTCTGTAGTTGGAGATTCATTGTGGAATTCACTTGACTCACCTATAGCTGTTGAATACTCCCTTTACGCACCGGTGGTGAATCTCATATATGTTGTTCTTGACCTAGGTATTATCAATCATTACCAAACTTCGTTTGATTATTCTATTCAGTAACCTTCCCTAGGTTACAACAGAAACTTTATTCAGTAATAAAATAACCAACAAATTCAAAAAGGAATTTCAAGAGGGTGAATATTTGCCAGTAATCTATAATACATCCACTAATAATAAGTTTTGTTATCATTCTTATAACATCATTTGCTTTATAAAATGTCAGATATTTACAATTATCTCATTCCTAGAAAGTTAAAGATTCCATGATGACATCTAAAATGGCGACACAATCCTTAAAATCACTCTCATTAATTATTCATCCTACATAACTGTTGTAGCATACGTACGGACGATAATGGGTATGTCCCCATTAACATAAATACAGTAGTAAATACTGTATGTTGGTCTGCAGTCGGAGATTCCTCTCCAGCTGTGCTGGTCAAACTCTCTGCCTCCGGGCAGAGAAAAAGATACCCATACGAGACTCTGTCGAAGGGCAGAGTCTCGTTTCGGGAAACAGCTACCTGACCCCGTTTTATGCGGGGTCTACGTAGAATTTTTGGACGAGCCTACAGGCTCGGATATCCCATATTAAATTCGGCCTTGTGCCACATCTGACCGCGTGGGCGGTTGTTAGATCTCCTGCAGTTGGAGATTCATTGTGGAATTCACTTGACTCACTTCTAGCTCTTGAGTATTTCTTCTACGCGCTACTGGCGAATCTTATATGTGTTGTTCTTGTCCTAAGTATTATCGTTCATTACCAACCTTAATGTGATTATTCTATTCACTAACTTTCCCTAGGTCACGACAATAACAACATTTAGTGCCAATTCCCGTACTTTCGTGACGTCAGAATAGAATTAGCATGATTAGATTATAATGAAGTATTTAAATTGACAAAGTGATTGCAAATTGCATAGATAGATTATTGAAATTAAATTTGATCTCCACTAAGTTGAAAATATTCCTTGTTTTATTATCAGTCTGGTATAAGCAACCTCTGACGCTGGTGAACCTATTAGTCCATCAAAAACACGTGGTATTGCTAAATCTGATAAGTAGTAACCAACAGTAGTATTTGAAATAAGTACTAATTAGCAGGTAGCAAGAATATGATCACTAAATCGATTTATCCACTGCGACAGAAATTCTATAGTTATTTACAACATTAAGCAGACTGAAGAAGCATCAAGGAATGGAAAACGGGCAGATCTTGTTACTACATTCTACGACTGCGTCTGATACCGCATCAGCATTTTATAGACAAACGAAAAAGAAAACATGAAACTAGCTCAAGAAAAGAAATCAGAATGTGCCTTCCTCACTGTAATTGACAATACCTATGATAGTTTTTCCAGAACACGGAATATTTTCTGCTCAAACTGTACAAAGCTGAAAAGTTAGACAAATATAGATAAGTGTCATACAATTCACTCACTGGCGACAATATCAGCTGATGTCATCTTTCTATTAATTCGCTGATGGGGGGAGGGTAGTAAACAAGTCGGTGACTTCTGTTACTTTCCCTCGGTGTTCTATAAGAAATGATAAAAGCTGTTATGGAGAAGACAATAAAATTCTGTGCAGTATATACAATTATCAATCTACTGTTGATGTCCAACAGGATTACTTGTGTCCGGAACACAGCAGAAATACAATTTATATAGATCTCAAAAAGTGGGCCGCACTCAACAAATTGAGATACGTAGAATATAAACATTCAGTGGCTAAAATATCTACATATACTACTTGTAGATTAGTTCGTCTTCCACCAAAAAAAAAAAAACCCCAAAAAAACGCAGCATCCAAGCGGTTTCTATCGCTTCTGAATCGGTTGGATCGATATTTATCTATCTCTACATGGGGGTGGAAATCACAAGAGAACGGACTGATTATATTTGCCAACGCCTAAGTAACTGCTCCTCAGACGTTGGTGAAGCTTGCTAGCTGTAATCGCGGAAAAGTATACGGGATAGATTTTGGTTATAAAAGTCAGGGATTCCTCTTCCTGATATGTGAACTTATTGCATGGCCCATATAGTAACATTGAAACCTGTTGTATAGCTGTTGATGACACTAAAACGTGTTGAATACCATACTAAACATGAAGCACGTAGATTTCTAGTACAATAACATTCGGCTTTTTAAGTAGGCACTGTTTGGAAAAATAAAAAAAAATTTAAAAAAATGTTCTTTTTCTTTTAAGTGCCGTGTCTCTTCAGGACCTAGACCCTCATGGATCTCCACTTCCGCCTATCCCGTGTAGTACTCAATAAGTTTTATCCCTTTCATACTTCCCCAGGCCATGTTGCTTAAGCCCGCTAGCTATATCATGCGTTGCTTTCCCTTGTCTGTCTTTCCTTCTATTCGACATGTGGGTACCAGATTCTCCAGGCCCTCCTTTCTCATTATGTGTTCCACGAATTTCAGCTGCCTCTTCCTGATGTTTAGTATAAGCCTCCTCCTTGTTTGCATCCTCTCCAAGACCTCATCGTTGCTCACACGCTTCATCCATGATATTCTCAGCATCGTTCTGTAAAACCATACCTCCGCGGCCTCGAGTGTCTTCTTCATCTTTGACAAGACCGTCCAACTTTCACTGCCGTAAAGTTGGATAGATGTCACGTAGCAGCTCAGTACTCTTTTCTTTGTTACAAAAGAAATCCTCCTGTCTCGTAATACTCTGCCTATCTTTTGGAATTCGTCTTTCGCCATCCCAGTACGTCTTGAGATCTCAGTGTCGCACCTACCTCTGTCAAAAGATTGTCCAGATATTGAAATTTTTGCACCGGCTTGATTTTAGTGTCGCTGACCTGCAAATCGCATTTTGGGCTCATCCTTTTACTGATGACCATGCATTATGTCTTCTTGTAGTTCATGCTTTAAAATTTGAATTTAAATTCTAATGTCCCGGAACTAAATATATCAGATATCAACTAAAAATATCAGATGTCGAAATCTCCCCGACAAAAAATCGACTCCCATTGACATCAAGATGTATTCGAGTGGATGCGCAATTTACAAATGTCTCTTAGCAGAGTCAAACATCATACCTACTAGTAGACATTCATATTAAAATATAGTGAAATATTTATTCTCGTAGTATGATATCGGACGAGATATCGCACGCAGTTCACACCAGGCCATCAAAGAAGTAAGGTGCATCAGAAAGTTGGCATAGGGTCAATCTCAGCCAGTGAGTTGAGAAGAACGTCACTTCATACATGCATGCGATTTGCAGGAATGGGAAAGATATCTGATACAGTCGGCTATATAAACCGCCACTTCAGAAAGGAGGGAGCAGTCTCTCACACATTGCAGATAATCGAATGAATAAAATGTAATTTTAAATAATGAATATCCAACTCCCGTGACATCATATTGCATCCTGGGTATGACGATAAACAATATCCGGCAGCGGAGATCCTGATCAGGTGGTTTTGAGGGGTGTGGAGCCACCAATTGGTTGCTGTTGTTCCCAGGTCCACCCTGACCTGTGGTGGTAGCTCCTATTAGGGTTCCAGCTATAGGCAAATTGTTGACTTCACGATTGGGGTTGGAACATTATGAAACTGTAGTTTTATGGTAGCGATGCTAGCAATACATTTCTGAAAAAAAATTATCAGCAATACATTTCTGAAAAAAAATTAATGCCATCAATAAATTTTTGAAAAAACAATATTACCGCCAGTGATAAATTTTTGAGGGATAGAAAATTGCCAGAGGTGCAATTTTGGGAAAAAGAATCTTACAGGCAATGAATTTGACTCTCGATAAAATCGCTCTTTACAAGAATATGTCAATCATACTTGATTTACACACTGATTTCTTACAAAGAATACATATTCTATTTATATAAAAACTCCGCTAAAAGTCTTATCGGCATTAAATAACCAATTGAGGTTGGTATACCGTAAAAAATAAACAATACAATTATTTCGCTGTTCCACTCATTCATTAAAGTCCAGCACAAGGGCACAATTACTAGGCATTCAGCTGTGATTGAACTCTCGTTTCATTCTGGAATATGTTAAGTAAGTTTTACTAATCTTCATTTCTTTCCTTGAGCATTTTTTATCCATTGCTAAGCCAATCACAATTTCACCAGTGCCCCATTGGCCAGCATTACTTGTGTCAACCTCCCACAACTCGGACGAGAGGCTGGGCTTTTGGAAGGTCAGAAATATCTCAGAGCCTCTCCTCCAGGCCACTTGCCTGGCCGCTGTCAGACGGCTGTGTCTCCCCGCGACGCTTAACAGCACACGCGGAAGGAAGAAGGCTGATTATGATAACCGAAAATGAGATCAAGTTAGAAAAATCAAATTCATTTAGGACATGACTATATATGCCATGAGATGAGTTGATTGCTATCTACACATCTAGGATACCACTGAAAATGATGCTACCAATCTTGCTAACGGTTACTTCCGGTTTTTTGATTTCCAGTCAAATTTGATCATTTAAAATTTAAATGTCATGTCAATCGTCATCTTTTGTTTTTTTTAATTCAAGTTCTTTTATTGTACTTGCTCTTAATAAAGTTTTCTTGTTCTTATATTCTTTCACATTCATTACCTCTTAGTGGCTTTATTACTTTTCAAATGGGGCAATATTTACAAAAAAGCAAATTGGTCTTTTGCTTGTCAAGCTTCCATAGAGAATGGAAATCACTCGTCTGGCAATCAACCATTCCCTCCATAAGCCACTTAAGCAAATATCCTAACTTCGGTATGCAAAAAAGGGAACGTGTTCATTCCTTGGAACTTCTTTAATTTCAACAAATGCCAGGAACTGTGTTATGTCCCTAAATTCCAAAAGTGCTAAAATGCATTATAAGCTAAAACTTCTTCCTCCAAAGTTTGGTATAATGGAACAAAATAAACTCAAATCTATTGGAACATGTTCCAAAAGAGGTTCAGCTACACAAGTTAGTTGACATAATGATCCCAGATACAAGAAGCAACAGATTTGTTATATATGTTGTGATTATTGTCATATCAATGGATTTTAGACAACACCTACCGATTATACCCAATAGAACACCAGCTAATGATGTTAAGGCATGTATCAATTCTTTTTCTTTGCTTTAATGAACTGAATCTACAACTGTCATCAAACATTAATCTCTTGCAAGGGGAAGAGAGTATAGGCTAATTCTCCAAAATCCTACTTAATTGGAATGATGATAAGGTGCCAGGAACTGTATGAAATCTGTATTTTCCAATATGTCTTTAAATGCCAAAACAGCTAACAGCATTATGAGCTAAAAATCCTTGCTCCAAAGACTGGTATAATGGAACAAAATAAACTCAAATCTATTGGAAAGGTTCCGAGAGACGTTCAGCTCCACAAGTTGACATAATGCTCCCAGATACAAGAAGCAACAAATTTATGTATGTTGTGATTATTGTCTTATCAAGGGATTTTAGACAACACCTACCGATTATACCCAATAATCTCATGCAAAGGGAACAGAGTATAGGCTAATTCTTCAAAATCCTACTTAATTGGAGTGATGTTAAGGTACATCCAGATGCCAGGAACTGTATGAAATCAATATTTTCCAATATGTCTTTAAATGCCAAAACAGCTAACAGCATTATGAGCTAAAAATTCTTACTCCAAAGACTGATATAATGGAACAAAATAAACTCAAATCTATTGGAACTGGTTCCGAGAGACGGTCAGCTCGACAGGTTAGTTGATACACTTTTGGATACTTAAATGTTCAGAATCTGAGTTCAACTCTTTTGATCAGCCTGATGTTCCTCATCACAGGCTTCAACTAAAAGTTAGCATGGCCATAAGGCTTTTCATAAATGTTGTTGACCCTCCAAACTTCTACAATAAGACTTACCTATCCTAACTTTGTTATGTCTTCATTCTCAGGATCCTCTTTTTATATTTTGATAAATTTTCCTTTTTACGTTCAAGTGGTTTCAGTTGCCATTGAAGTGAGACCATCAACAAAGCACATCTCTCAAAGTCTTTCGACTTCAAATTCACTTTGCCATGTTATTTGTTCTTGTACTGGATCCACACAATATCTTTACATACTTGTTCACAGACTGAGAAACGCTAATGTTTTGCGTCTGTCAAACTAAAGGGCTACATCATTTCTTTGGGGTATCAGAATATTCTGTTTCAGTAAAAGCTACGTTGTCATGGATAAATAATTTAAACCTCTATTTCATTTGTGTTAAAAGAGATCTTTTTAAGCACATATTTATGCCGTCTTGTAACATTTTAGCTGTTTCCTGGACAATGCCGAGTAGCCCTACTAGTATTAATCAAATACATTCTCTGAATTAGAAAAAAATCGATTTTTTTTAAAATGAATTCTTTAACGTAAAATAAAACTTCCAATTTTTTCTTTTATGATTTTTCGTTTCTGTTGTAGAATTTTAAATCAAAACAAAAGGTGGATTTACGACAAGTATCGATAAAGAAAATCAATTAATATGCGGTCTGATCCAGTATCCATAATTTACTATAAAGCACTTTCTGCACTTAATAAATTTGCAACGCATGTGATGAGACGTGAAATGTTTTTCTTTGGAAGCGACAACATATGCAATAACTTTTCCTGAGTTTCAACAGAACTCTATGCTCCATTGTAGCGTTTGTTTGGAATATATTTTATTTATGGCAGCATTCCAGGTGTTCGGAATTGGATCGAAAGTTTGTTTACGTTTATATGAGTGAAATTTTAACAAGTGGGGAAGAAGAATGAGTGATAGAAGAAGAAGCCGTCAAATCAGAGCTAAGAATATGGCGGATTTGTAAGATTAGCAGAAATGTGGAAATTAAATTCCAAAGCGAAAAACTTTGAAATGAATGACATCTGTGTTTAACCCGAAAGCTATCGCAACACTTAATTTCTCAAGATATATATATATATATATATATATATATATATATATATATATATATATATATATATATATATAATCTCAAGTATGTGGTGCAGTTCAATTTACATGACATGAGTCATTCATAGAAAAAAACAGATAGTGAAGTTAATGATATAAATGGCGAGAATACATCTTCGCAAAAAAAATTTAAAATATAACATTAACCCCAAACCTGTTATGATCACTGTTTATAAATTCCAGTTGCATAAGGTCATTTTATATTTTTTTACAAGCTTTCATCTGTTCATACAGATATCATCAGGTATGAAAATATATTTGTTTTTATATCCAGGTAATAACAGGACAACGAAAGAATACGTATAATCCGAAAGATGTTTTAAGAAATGTGTTATTGTACAAAAACGCAAATTCTTAAAATTTAAAAATTTAACCTCAGTGTTGCGGCCGCACGCTCCAAAATATCTTACAATTAACAATAACACATTTCTTAAAATATCTGATAAACAGGCATCATAACATTCATCTACAGGTTCGGGGTTAATGTCATTTATTAAATTTGTTTGTGAAGATGTATTCTCGCCATTTATATTTATAACATATATATATAATTATAATATATCGCACATGTATTGCTGGTGTTAATAAAACAATATATATTATTATATATACACATTATGCCGCACCGTTAGCACGACACATAGTTTTATACACAACGCAGTCTACAGGTGCTGAGTATAGACTAGCCGAACGATGAGGAGTAATATATATAATGCATTACTATATTAAAATAATATAATATATATATATGGCGCTAAAATATTAATATGTTTTTAAAATACAAACCGTCTCATTTGTATTATAGAATTCTTTAAGCTCTCTCTCAATGTTCTGTTGTTAATATACATTAGAAACCTTTTTTTCTGTTTTCTCTAACTGACAGATTTTCTTTTCTTTGTTTATAATGACAAGATATTGACCTGAAAAGAAGAATGACTTTAAACCTTTTATGTGCGAGCTAAAACGGTGTAGACATACATACATATATACAAAGCGCTATATTGCATATGGATACTAATCTTGTAATATATATATATATATATATATATATATATATATATATATATATATATATATATCTGTCTCATTGAAAACGACTGACAAGTTACTGCGGTTAAGATTTTACGCAGGAAATATAAATAAAATTCGCAGCCAATAAGGAAAGTAAATAAAAAAAAACTTACCCGCAGTAACTCATCAGTCGTATTTTGATCAAATCTGTATAGAATAGGGATCGCTGTAGAAATACACAATTATATATATATATATATATATATATATATATATAGTTTACGAAATATATATGAGCCGTTCTATTTTTTGCTTTAATTTCTGGTGAAACACTCTGAGGATGGCTCATGTGAGCCAAAAGCTGAGGACGAAATTAATAAAAATATCCAAATGTTAGACAATTTTTGTCTTTATTTTCACCAGAAATTAAGGAAAACATTCGAACATTAGAACGGCCCATGATCAGATATAATAGACATTCATTGTCGGTTATATTTAATAATATACATAAATAATGATCTACTGATATATATATATATATATATATATATATATATATATATATATATATATATATATATATATATATATATATATATAAAGACATTTTATGATATGTTTACCGTTCTTTTTATAGATACAAGTATTTAAGCAAATGCTGTTTTATAATGTCTTTAAATAAATTGTCGGATTTTGTCCAATTCAAATATATATATATATATATATATATATATATATATATATATATATATATATATATATATATATATATATATATATAATACTCTTCAAGTATGAATTGAGTTCTCCGAGCCGCTGGCATATTTCGTATAGAGAAAAACTTTAAAATTCCCTTCTTTCTGCCGTGGTCGAGGTAAGATATCTGACTGATGTCAAATCAGTCGGGTTTCTATCCCGGCTTGAAGCAATCGGACGTGTAGCTACACTGTATTACAGCGAAACATTCTGTCTGTGGATGACTATATATGCTCCCGGTTATCCGGATGAGGTCTCTAGGGAAGGGGAGGGGGGAAAAACAGCGTCTCCTACTATTATTCAGCATTACTCTCCAAACATGAATTGAGTTCCCCGAGCCGAATAGAGAAAAACTTCTCTTCCTTTATGCCATGCGATGATATCCTTAGTTTAGGACGTCTAGCCACTCTGAGGAGCTGTTATACAGCGAAACAGTCTGTCTGTTGATATATATATATATATATATATATATATATATATATATATATATATATATATATATATACATATATGAATATTGACCACTAATATTCTCTCTCTCTCTCTCTCTCTCTCTCTCTCTCTCTCTCTCTATATATATATATATATATATATATATATATATATATATATATATTAGTCAGACGTGTGTTAACCCTAGAACACTAACCATCAATTAATTGTAATGAAAACAGGACAAGAGATTCTGTCTAGTAATCTTTTATTCAATTAAGAATCTTACTACTCGTCTACTTGACAAGCGGAAATGTACAGCTTTTATAACTTGGATTATCAAAGGGGAGATAATCCATATTCACAACACTCTACATAAAGGAAGAACATTGGTAGTCAGTGTAATATTTGCTGGGGTTTCTATTAACAGTTGCGACGAAGCTAGCCGTGTTCTTGCTCATCTTTCAAACAAAACTCAAGAACTACATTCAAAATAAAAAATCAAACGACATAGAAAATAGTTGTGATTTATTTCAGCAAATGTAAATCAGTGTAAATCCATAGATTACTCAATCTTCTGATCATGTTTAGTACAGGGAAATTATGATCCTTTCTACCGAGAAAAGATTGGTTTTATAGAACTGACGGTAGCCGTATGCGTAAGTGTAATAATCACAGCTCTATAGGAGCTCTCATTTGAAAACTGAACAAAGTTCTGCCTGAAAGAAGCTACTGAAATAAAGCTGCTTTTTACGAACTTTGCATTTTGGTAATTAATTTAATCAGACCATACATGCTTCCAAGTTGTTACACTTATTTACCCTTTCCTTATTGGCAGATGATAAAATGGCTCCTGTTGAACAATGTGACTATTTTGGCATTTTTTTGGAAAAAGAGATGTTTACTTTCTTTTCGCTTTTGCTAAATACGAAGAGATTTAAATTATTTCAATTGTCCATGGAATTTATGGAATATATTTGGGAAATATTTTTGCAGGTACGTCAGTTTAAGAGTTTAAGATTCAAGGCGCAAAAGATGTCAGGTTTAAAACTGAAGCAATATATATATTAATATTGCAATTAAAGGTAGATATTCCTTAAAGCAACACAATCCTCTAAAGTTTTTAATGATCGCTGAAAGTTTTGATTGACTTAAATGTGTTTCCAGTCAGATAAATAGATATGGAAAGTAATTAAGGCAGCGTTTGTAATAGGAATGAGTGTAGATCCCGATGAAGATCACGATAAGGGAAATGAGAAGAAAAGGAATTAAATATAAAGCGTGAATGGACGAGAAATAAAAGAAAATAAGAATGAACAAGAGAGGAATGAGAGTAAAGAAAGAAAGAGTAAAGAAAGAATGGACGAGAAATAAATAAGAACAAGAGAGGGAATGAGAGTAAAGAAAAAAAGAGTAGAAAGAATGAATGAGAAATAAATAAGAACAAGAGAGGGAATGAGAGTAAAGAAAAAAAGAGTAGAAAGAATGGACGAGAAATAAATAAGAAAGAACAAGAGAAGAAATGAGAGGAAAGGAAGGAAGTAAAGAATAAATGAACGAGAAATAAATAAGAAAGAACAAAGGAGGAAATGAGTGTAAAAAAAGAAAGAGTAAGGGAAAATGAACGAGAAAGAACAAGAAAGGAAATGAGAGGAAGGGAAAAAAGAGTAAAGAAAGAATGAACGAGAAATAAATAAGAAAGAACAAAGGAAGAAATGAGAGGTAAGAAAGAAAGAAAGAAAGAAAGAGTAAAGAAAGAATGAATGACAAATAAATAAGAACAAGAGAGGGAATGAGAGTAAAAAAGAAAGAGTCAAGAAAGAATGAATGAGAAATAAATAAATAAGAAAGAACAAGAGAGGAAATGAGAGGAATGAAAAATGGTAGAAAAATGAGTGAAACAACGTGGGAAAATGGAAAAAAATAAAAGGAATAAAAAAAATAAAAAAAATAAAAGAAGATGAAGTTAAAAAATAATAAATAATGGAGAGAAAAATGATAGAATGAATTGATGGGGAAAGCAGAAAAATGAAAGAAGATGAAGGATAAAGAAGAAAAAAAGAAAGACAAACAAAGGAAAGAGATAAAAATTGGAAGATGAAGAAGAAGAAGAAAAAGATACAAATATAACATAAAGATGAAGAAAAAACAGAGAATATAGAACGGGTAGAAAATATACTGAAGAAGCAGAAAGATAGAGAGAGAAGAAGTTGAATAAAGATGAAGAAATGAAGAAATAAACGGAATAATAATAATATTAGGTTGGTGCAAAAATAATGTCGTATTCTCACATGAAGTTGAGCGTCAAAAAACGACATTATTTTTGCACCAACCTAATAATAATAATAATAATAATAATAATAATAATAATAATGATAATAATAATAATAAGAAGAAGAAGAAGAAGAAGAAGAAGTAGAAGAAGAAGAAGAAGAGAAAAAAACAGAAGAAAAAGAAAGGCAGGTGAAGCTTTTAAGTAAGAGGAAGTGAATAATCACGAAGAACAGTTTTCTAACTGTACTTCGAATGAAAAAATAATGAGAATGAAAAAATAGAAGTAAAGAAAGAGAAAGAAAGATGAGAATCGCCTTGAAAGAATATTAATTAAAATTAGATCTTAATACGCAAACCAGAATTAAATTTGCTGTTAATACAGAAATCTATTTCTTATTTCTGAACATTTTCCTTCTTTGATGTGCAGCGTTTAGATCCATTGACATTAAAGCGGATTCCAGGTTTCTTTCTTTGCACCTGCCGATGACACGCTGCTTTACTGGTTGAATCAGGAACATCTGCGGCGCTAACGGTGACTGTTTTACAACCAGAAACAACAAACTTTCAATCCTTTTATACGTGAACACAGTTACGGGATAGATTTTAAGAGTCGACAATTGTACGTGTAATCTTTTCATCGAAACATTTCACGAGAGATCCTTGACTACTGAGGATGTTAAAAGAATAACAATATTTATTTTTGAAATCTGAAATTCCTTGGACAAGGAGGGTCTGGAATATTTAACCCTCACGTGGCTTATTAAGGCCAAGTAAAAAAGGGGAAGGTAGCCAGACACTTAACTTTGGCTTATTTTGTTTTACCGCATCTCAACCTCAATGGGTTATTTAATACCGAAAACATTTTAGGATAGATTCGTATGAATAGAATATGTATTCTTTGGTTTAGATTAGTTTGGTTTATTTTGTTTTACGGCATATCAACCTCAATGGGTTATTTAATACCGACAAAATTTTAAGATAGATTCGTATGAATAGAATATGTATTATTTGGTTTAGATTAGTTTGGTATATTTTGTTTTACGGCATATCAACTTCAATGGGTTATTTAATGCCGACAACATTTTTAGGATAGATTCGTATGAATAGAATATGTATTCTTTGGTTTAGATTGGTTTTGTTTATCTTGTTTACGGCACATCAACCTCAATGGGTTTTTTAATACTGACAAAATTTTCATTGTTGGTAATATTTTTTCCAAAAATCTATTTCTGGTTGGTTGGTTGTTTTGTTTTATGGCATATCAAAACCTCAGTGGGTCTTTTAATGCCAACAAAATTCATAGCGATACTTTGGTTTGGTTTGTTTTGTTTTACAGCATATCACCCTCAATGGGTTATTTAATGCCAACAAAATCTTTGTTGCTGGTAATATTTTTTTCCTTCATAAATCTATTTTGGTAATATTATTTTCTTCAAAAATGTATTTCTGGCAATAATTAAAAAAAAAATATTTCTGGTAATAAAATCTATTTTTACACTTTCATAGTGTTATGACCCCAGTTTGGGGGTTAACTATTTGCCCATAGCTGGGACCCTAACAGGTACTACCACCCGGCTCAGGGTTGACCTGGGAACACCAGCAATTAAGAGGTCAGATGTTTACAGAGAAATGGTAACTATAAGGACATTTAAAATCAGAAAAAGACAGTTGATTTTTCTGGAACACATTAAGAAGATGAAGGCTTGGAAAATTTAACAGCCACAGTAAATTTTTAGGGTAAAGAAAGACAATCAGAAACAGTGAGTGACATACCTAATGAGTTTGTGCGAATAGGTGATAGGGGACAAAAAAAGAACGTCTTAAAAGAAAAGAAAGTGTGGAGAGACAGTATCTACCAACAGCCCCACACAGTCTGATACGACACAAAGCCGAATTTAATGTGTGGTTCCCGAGCCCGTAGGCTCAGCCAAAAATTCCCTGTAGAGTCAGTATAAAACGGGGTCGGGTATGTGTTTCGCGAGACGAGATTCTGCCCTTCAATATAGCCCCGTCTGAGGATACTCTCTGCCCGGAGAGAGAGAGAGAGATAAGTTTTATCATCACAGTTGAAGACGAATCTCCAAATCCGGGCCGACAGACCGTGGAGAGACGTGATGAAATAGTCTGAAGGGACACGACACATAGAAAGAATTTTAGTCACAATGATATCCCGAAGCATAGAATTTGATCAGGGCTTGAAGTTACTGTCAGGCAAAGCCAAATTCCTCAGGACTTACTGTAAATAAAATGACAACGTGAAGTTTTAGATAGTAGTCTTTGTTTAGCGACGTATCAACCTCTATGGATTATTTAAAGCCCAAATCTAAATATTTTGTAATTTCATTTTATTTATTTTTTTTAGACATAATGGTTTAATCATACAAGTGTTTATGACTTCATTACTTTCCCAAGTCTATTTGTGCGTAAGTGAATATAATGAATTCAACTGAAATTTGAACTCGGCTCTCCGATTTCAAATTCAAACCATTATCCGTTACATCCACCTCACATCCACCTGATATTCCTAAGCGGTCACCCATCTCGATACTGACCAATCTTGACGTTGCTTAGCTTTGGTGGTCGTACGGGGACCGGTGTATCAACGTGATGCGGCCGTAAACCTTTGAAAACAGTAATAATTAAAGAAATATAATCTTTCTCTTTTGCAGAACAGCTTATATTTGGTTTTTATTAGATGCGTCATGGCTCTCTCGACATTCTATCTCGTATCAATCTTAACGGTTTTCTCCCTATGCTAAGGAAACCGTTCCCCTTTCTTCCACCCATTCAAAAAAGCCCGGCAGCTAAGTAGATGGCTACCTTCCCCTATCTTTCTTGCCCTTAATAAGCCTCGTGATGGTGAAGTTTTCTTCCTGTGCTAAGGAAACCGCACCCCGTTGCGCTGTGAAGTTTTAGAGAATTTAACTGATCCCGGACGTTCTTCCATGTTTTCCATTTTTTAAATTTTTCTTAAGAATAAAGATTAACAAAAATTATATCAGGTACTGAATATTTTATAACGTCCAAAGCTAAAGATGGAATATTTTCGTAATAAATCAAGTGAGAATTCATCGGAGAATCAGAGTAAAATATAGTTAAATTCAGAAAAAAATAATAGTGTGTTTAAAATATAGTACAATCTGCTATCTCATGTGAAATATGAATATCTTCCTTTTCATATGTTTGTCAGTGACAAATTTACGAAAAGGTTCTCACTCCAGCCGTCCGGACCAGAGCCGAAAGGAACAGCTGCTAGCTATCGAGATGAATTAAATATAAACAAATGAATCCATTGTTGCCTATGTCTCTGTTTTTCGTCACAAAACCGCCAACTTCTATTTCTATTTGCTTATTTTGATTGGTCTCTTTTATGGAATCTCATATTGAGAAATGGCGCCCGATCGAATAAAACATTCCAGAATGGCATCAAGTTATCGATCTTCGTGTTCATTTTATTCTTTTCCTCGGATTTCTTGCGTGAAGAATAGAAACGAAGAGACCAGAGTAAAGAAGAGGGGGTGTGTGGAACTGGCTGATGCGCATGTTGTGTGATGTTTGTCTATTGACGTGGCATGATGAGCTAAAAGGGATAGGGGGTGAAGCGCGTAATTTTCCTTAACTCTAGACAATGAACGAGATTTCATGCGTTGCCCACTGCGTAAGACTTTCCCCTCCAGACTACGTTGCTAAAATCATTGCTGGAAAAAATATTTGCAATCATTTATTAAACTATGAAATGCGCTGTTGTTATGACTCCGTGATGAGAAAGATATCACACCAGTATATAGATAAAATATTTAATATTTTCCATTCATGTTTATTTTCATCAAAATGCTTGTCATATATATATATATATATATATATATATATATATATATATATATATATGTGTGTGTGTGTGTGTGTAACAGGCATTTTGATGAAAATTAAAACAAGACTTTCTATTCTTGTTTATTTTAATAAAAAATGCCTGTTATAAAATATATATATATATATATATATATATGTGTGTGTGTGTGTGTGTGTGTGTGTAACAGGCATTTTGATGAAAATCAAAAATACTTTCTATTCTAGTTTATTTTCATCAAAATCATTGTTATACATACACACACACACACACACACATATATATATATATGTGTATGTGTGTGTGTTTAACAGGCATTTTAGTTTATTTTCATCAAAATGCCTTCATATATATATATATATGTAACAGGCATTTTGATTAAAATCAAAAATACTTTCTATTCTAGTTTATTTTCATCAAAACACCTATTATATATATATATATATATATATATAACAAGAATTTTTTTTTAAGCTTATCACCCCAAGCAAGGCTAGAAGCCACTAGCACGCAAGGGGTTACAGAAGGTTTGGAGGAAGAGCAGATAGGAGTGGTAAAGGAGAGGATGTGGAGAAAGACAGTGGATCGATCAAGGCAAGGGGGTTACAGAAGATTTGGAGCGAGAGCAGATAGGAATGAAAGGTGAAAGGATGTGGAGAAGGGAAGTGTATAGGTCAAGGCAACTGGAGATGTCGATTGACGTTACACTTAAATAGTTGGAGATTTGTATTTGTCAGGGAAACATGAATAAGGAAGGGGGTGTCACAGGCGAGATGTGCGAGACATGAAACTATTGGAGTAGAAGAGACGTCTACATCTAACAGTTTCAACGGTGAAGGGGTGGGAACGGGATGCCAGCCTCGTAGGACGTTTAAACTCATGAGGCCTAGGAACCAGCGAAAACAGCTCATCGGAGCAATTACCGTGAAAGTATTTGTAAAAAAGACAGAGCGAGGCAACGTCGCGTCTGTGAGAGAGCGTCTGCAGACGAGATGACAGATCAGGGACAATTACATTGCATATCCGTCTCTGGATCTTATCAAGAACCCTGAGGCAAACAGCAGGGGCTCCAGACCATATATGGCAGCAATACTCCATGCAAGGGCGAATGGTCGATTTATAGATTTGGAGGATCGATTCCTTTGAGAAAAATTTCCTGGCTCGGCACAGGGAGCCAACTTTCCTTTGAAAATAAATGACAATAGAAAGTTTTATATACATATGTATATATATTGCATTGCATTTAAATATTTGAATATTGTAGCTACATGCAAGTATAGTATCACACTTAAATTCATGTAGGTGGGGCACGAGAAAATAACCAGTTGCCATGTAAATATTTGTAGAAAAGAGAGAGGAAAGCCACGGTGAGAAAGTGACTGAAGTTGAGATGCCAGTTCATCGGAATTTGTCAAGAACCTCGAGATGCATAGCAGAAGCACCAGATCAAATATGACAGCAGTATTCATTGCTGCACAGTCGAATGGAAGATTTGTGAAATGCGTAAGATGGATTCTGACGTGAAAACCTTCTGGCACGACACAGTGAGCCAAATATCCTTGCAGTCAATGCAGCTATTGATTCGATGTAGTCGCACTACTTCAGTTGAAAAAATGATGACAAGAAGGCACAGTGTCTCCTAATATATATATATATATATATATATATATATATATATATATATATATATGAGGAAAAATACGGAAGTTTATTGTTTTAATGTTTCAATGTCGACGTCAGACGTTTCGGTCTAGTAGACCTTCTTCAGGACATAGTTATTAAAACATAATTAAACGATATTCAAGTCAACATAAAAAAGACGATAGACATAAGAATAATCAAAACAAAATAATAATAACTATGTCCTGAAGAAGTTCTACTAGACCGAAACGTCTTACGTCGACATTGAAAGATTAAACTTGCATATTCGGATTTTGTTTTTTCATATTTTTCGTCATACTGTCGGATCTATATCCATATATTTGCTTACATATATATATATATATATATAATGAAATGGACAATGTCCGACAATTATTTCAAGACATTTTAATGTTTAACATTCTTTTTATAGATACAATTATTTGAGTAAATGCTCTGTTTTATAACAAACAGTATTAAATGACATTTACCGGCCTGAATGTCAGAGAAATGTTCATAGAAAATATTTGTCCTCCGACAGGATTCGAACCTGTATGCTATACGGAACCGTCATATAGCCTGACGTGCCTTTTAACCGATTCGGCCAGAGAGTATCGTTCGGTTGGCAAGGTCCAATTTACTGGTTATAAATTTATGGAAGATTGAAGTTTTATCTATCTATCTATCTATCTATCTATCTATCTATCTATCTATCTCCAACCGAAACACATTCACTGAAATTAGTCGTCCAAAATATTGATGAAGCATTCTGATGAATCTGAGATGAAGCATTTTAAATGCTTCATCGCAAGACTTTCAATTGATTTTCCTACTCTTTTGTGGCCTTCATCGTGCATTTTCCTTCCTTTCTCTGATATATTCGACATTTTTATGTTTAATAAGCTATGCTTAATGCAGTATAATGCAGATTTGAGATAAATGATTGTCGGAAGATTGTCATTCCCCTAACTTACATGTACGGAAGACTGCCTGCCTTAAAAATTATTTGAAATCTTGATTCCAATTTGATATAACCCCTATTAGGATATTTTCTTTCCTTTTATTGTGTCACGTTCTCTTCATTCACCCTCACTCTTTCTTCACACCTCCTCTGTATTTTCTCTTCCCTTCCCCCCCCCCATAGTGTGCAGTAAAATTATTTATTAACATTAGCCTTGCACACAGTGATAAAATCTATAAAGAAGCCATCCAAAATGCCTACTGGATAGCCGGTTAGGATAAATCAGGATCTAGGCTTCTCTAAAGTCATCATGACCAGAAAATATTCCCTTCCATGCCAACCACTTATAAAGGCCAACTTCGATACTAAGTAGAAACTACTTTACACTGGCCATCGTAGAATTCCATCTTGGTTACGAATTTGATGCCTTGTAAATTTGTTACTAACCGTTTTCGCTTTAAATTATTTATTTTACGCCGTTTGTTGATAGCATTCCAGTAATACTTTTTCTCATTCGAGAAACATTGAATAGGCTTACGTTTGGACACAGGATCGAACTAATGCAATTTAACAATATTAAATCAACAATACGACTGTCTATGCAAGGACTAAACATTCCCAACGAGATCTTTTTCTATATGCCGTGTTCCTTCAGGACGTTGGCAATTATGGTTCTCCACAGCTTCCTATCCTATGTAGTTCTTATTATTTTGTTCTTTTCGCTATCTCCCCTAATCCATGTTCTTGTGTAAATACAATATCGTTAAATCTGTAATGAGCTGTTATTCTCAGTCTTCAGTATGACTCAAATCTTGCCATTGAAATTTTAACTGTCTCTTTCTGATATTAAACATAATACCTATTATATATATATATATATATATATATATATATATATATATATATATATATATATATATATATATATGTATATATATATGATGAAGATGTGGAAAAGACAAAGCAAAATCCGAATATGTGAGTTTACTGTTTTTATTTTGTTTTTGTTTTTGTTATTCTGTCGACGTCAGACGTTTCGGTCAAATAGACCTTCTTCAGGACATGGTTAATGGGGACATATTTATATTAGATTCAAGTTAGATGAAGAGACGATATACACAGGACTGGTCAGAAACAGAAAAACTGAAATTCTAAAGTCAGAGTATTCGTTCTTTCGACGCCAGCGTATCGGACTCCAAGAAAGAATACTCTGACTTTAGAATTTCAGTTTTTCTGTTTCTGACCAGTCCTGTGTATATCGTCTCTTCATCTAACTTAAATCTAATATAAATATGTCTCCATTAACCATGTCCTGAAGAAGGTCTATCTGACCGAAACGTCTGACGTCGACAGAATAACAAAAACAAAAACAAAATAAAAACAGTAAACTCACATATTCGGATTTTGCTTTGTCTTTTCCACATCTTCATCATACCGTCGGATCTACATCCACATTTGCTTACATATATATATATATATATATATATATATATATATATATATAACAAGCATTTTTATGAAAATAAATGACAATAGAAAGTGTTATATGCGTATGTATATATATTGCATTGCATTTAAATATTTGAAGATTGTAGCTATCAGAGAAGCCGTTAAATGGAAAAAAAATCTTCACATTCCGGAAGTGTGAGAAATGAAACTTTTGGTGTAGAAGTGGCGATTGCATTTTGCTATTTCAACAGTAAACAAACAAGTATAGTATCACACTTAAATTCATGTAGATGGGGCACGAGAAAATAACCAGTTGCCATGAACATATTTGTAGAAAAGAGAGAGGAAAGCCACGGTGAGAAAGTGACTGAAGTCGGGATGCCAGTTCTTCGGAATTTGTCAAGAACCTCGAGATGCATAGCAGAAGCACCAGATCAAATATGACAGCAGTGTTCAGTGCTGCACAGTCGAATGAGCTTTTTTTCCCCAGTCTTCAATATCTCTCAAATCTTGCCATTGAAATTTTAACTGTCTCTTTCTGATATTAAGCACAAGTATCCAATCGTCATTGCTAACATGTTTAGTGCATGATATTCTCAGCATCCTCCGGTATAACCATATTCATGTTACGCCGTGTCTCTTTTTCATCTGCGAGGAAATTGTCCGGCATTTACTGCCATTTTGGAGGACCGATATTATATAACAGCCAAATACTCTTATCTTTGTTTTTAATGATATTTTCGTATTTCTTAATACTTTACTTCGCTTTTGGTAGGCGTTTTTGGCTATCCCAGTTTGCAATCAGGAAATTATATCAATGAAAACAGGAGTGTTCGTAATGGAATTTTTTTGAAAGGATTGTGTTAAACTAGTCTGTTTTCATGTGAAATATCTATACGTTTAATTTATATTAAATTTTCTTTTATCTTACTTAATTTATTTCCATCGTATTATTGAGATATTTCATTTAACTTGGAAGAAGAAAATATGAAAAAAGTCATTTATAATCAAACTCACCTCACAATAATATTCTGGGAGACGAACATGATCCCTATCGATTTGTAGGAAGCTCATAAATAGATCTTGACTTCATTGTATCGATTACAATGCCAGAATAATAGAATTTCTACCAAAGTTCAACTTAGTAATTATTTCACTAGATTATATATTGTGAAAAAAGTTAAATCCTCGCTGGGTTCTTGGTTATTAGCTTAGGAAACATGGCGCCAATGAAAAAGCGTAATAGGTTTGTTTAGTAGAGTTTTTGTCTATCGAGGAACGATATTTGGCGTCCATGATTGCGAAACGGTCAGTGAGGATCAGGTGAAAAGAATAAAAAAAAAACACTCCTCTAAAAAATCCTAACCAAAAGTGAACCAGAAACACGTTAACTATCGACACCGATCTACATCTGCTGTAAAACGACATTCAGCTAAGTCGACTGGTTAGAGCGTTGCTTTCGAAATGAATTTAATACCTAACGAGTGTTAGAATATTTTAACCCTTCACCACGCTTAGTAATTATCTATATTTGGAATTAGTATGTATAAGCGGAGTAGACGGTAATAAAAACATAGAATACCTCATGTATATGTCGAATTGGATCAGCTTGGATTATTGCTGTATCGGTTTAGTTTTTCTAGGATTAAGATCCCGCTCCCCGATTATCTTTAATTTATTTTTTTAGTTTTCACTCTAGCATATGTGCCTTTTTTATGCTTTCATTAATCTCCAGCTGGACAGCCTCTCAATATAAATATAAATATATATATATATATATATATATATATATATATATATATATATATATATTATTATTATTATTATTATTATTATTGGGAACGAGACAGTACCAAAAGAATGTTCTTTTTTCATTCATTTGTTTTATATCAATTTTATATAACACACACGCCCGTACACACAAATACACAAACACACACACACACACACACACACACACACGCGCGCGCGCGCGCACGCACACACACATACTCACGCACACACGCACACACATATATATTATTTTATTACAAGATATAACAAAAACATGTTAAAATCTCTACACAATACCTTACGCGTTTCGGCAGTACATTGTGTCACTTCAGGCGATGGTAAGTAACTGGTGATCAATATTTTTCATAATGCCGAAAAAAAATAATAATATAATAATTTACAGTAAAATAATATTAATATATTTGCCTACTTTGTATTTGCTACGAACAGCGGAATTTTATACCATCTGTTCTTTCTCTCATTTGCATATATGTATGTATATATATATATATATATATATATATATATATATATATATATATATATATATATATATATATATATATATATATATGTATATATATATATACATATATATATATATATACATATATATACAAAGAAATAATCACGCATAGAATCAATCAGCAATATTAATTTTATTAATATTAATATTGCTGATTGATTCTATGCGTGATTATTTCTTTGTATATAAAATACATGCTGCCTAATGTTTTATGTTTATATATATATATATATATATATATATATATTGTGTACTTAGGCAGCAATCTTTCATTTATAAATGTTTCATTAAAGACGACAGACAAGGTACTTCGCTTAAGATTTTATATAATTTTTCTTGGGGTGAACACAGAGTGTGTAGGAACTGTCGTAATGTTCTATAATTCCGATCGCTTACGGCTATACTTTTAGCCATTATCAAGGATGATTTTATTTTTGCTTTTTAATTGGGTGTACGGGCTAGGGTTAGGGTTTGGGTTAGGTCTAGGGTTAACCCTGTATGTTTTTAGCGTTATAGAGATGTTTTATTTTCCAAACACAATTATTGTGGCCGAGTTCGTAGTTGATATCATTAATTGTTGGCTTTTTTATTATTAAGGCTTCCATCAGTTTTAATCTGTTTTCATATATGGATGAGGTTATTAGGCTTGTACTTTCTACTAGTATGTTTCGGATGGAGTCTGGTAAGTTTGTATGTGTGTTTAAATGGATTCTAATAGAGCTGTAGTCAGATAGGTGTAACATAAGGCGTCAGGATAGGCATGGCTATCTTTTAAGTTTTCGGGTCTTTGGATGCCGGAAAGTATTTTAATATTAACCATTAATATTATCTCATATATATATTTGTCTTATGTTGATAGTTTTATATTGGTTATTTCGAGAGAGTGACAGGAACCTGACAATGGAGCCAAAGTAATTCTAACTATCACACAGACACTACAACACAGTTCTTGATAATGACTGAGATAGTCGAAATTACTCAACATCTTATCTGAATATTGGAAAATGCAATAACAAATTAAACAGATATAACTTGTCGTTTCTTTTAATCAAACTTATCAAATCGGCTTGAAGCGATCGGATGATTAGCTACATTGATGAGCTGTGATACAGCCTAACAGTTTGTCTGTGGATGACGATATATATATATATATATATATATATATATATATATATATATATATATCGCTTGACTCTATATTGGAATGATAACACCATGCCTTAAAACAACATGCCTGGCCGCGTACACAATTCCGGAAAATCCTCGTTGAAAACACAACTATACTTATTCATGAAAACAATAAACAAAAACTAAAAATTCTTGACGCTATATACAGAAAACAGTTGAAACCTAACCTGAACAAAATAAACTAGGAAATCGCAACAAATATTCTTAAATGCCTATAATTGATAACAGAATCAATTGGTTTATACCAACGGCTTCCCATACTTAATACTTCTCGTTTTCACTCTCGCGTGGTCATGTGTGACGTCACGAGCTGCGCTGCGATTTTCGCTTCCGCGTCACGTATACACGAGATTGTCGTTGCTTGGAAATCTTTCATGCAACAAAATTAGACTATCATTATTGTTTTGTCCGTGTATGGTTTAATATACTGAAATGTAATTGTCATTTTGATAATGGCTTGTGTAAGCCGAAAGCTTAGATAGGATTAAAAAACATGTATCAATATGGTATTTTCTTTCATCTTTCAATGATAATGTTATTAAGCTCATCAGACAATATGAATGGAATTTACTTAAAATAAATAGACAAACTTGTCAATATTATTTAATGAAACATGCATTAAAATATATATATATATATATATATATATATATATATATATGTATGTATAAATGGACACTGAGGTCAAAACTGGGTGGATTACATACACTTTATCCCTGATATTTTCCGCATAAATATAGCATATCATAGAACTATCATATATATATATATATATATATATATATATATATATATATATATATATATATATATATATATGCAAGACATACATGCTTGCAGAGTTGTTATATATATATATATATATATATATATATATATATATATATATATATATATATATATACACACATACAAACATCACATACACTCCCAAAGAACTAACAGGTAACATACACTTAACACTCATATCCCATTCCCAGTAACCAATAAAACTGTCAAAACGAACAAGGAGGGAATTCTTATAGTCTCTCATCCTCTATCCTAAAAACACCTTGAAAGAAGCCATTTGATCAACACAAGGACTGACCAAAATTAACGATAAAAAAGAACAAATCAAATAAAAATTACAGATAAAGTTGACTTTCTTCAGAAACAATCATTCACTCCTGTAGTTCACTGTTACTAACAAGCAGGGATTTTTTCTCCTGATGATGGTCATTGCTAGCCGAAACTAGTCGAGGAAACTAATTGAAATAATAAAACAAAATAATATTAATATACAACGCAATGTGTCAGAAAGCATCACAGAAGGGCAAATACCACACACTGGTGTTATATTGAAAAGCTGGACACATAAAAGAAGCAGAATAATAACATATACGATTGTATTGTTCACGTCTCACGAGTGCTTTATCGTTCGGCTTTGCGACGACTTCGTCCCAAACTCAGACGTGAAGATCTTCACTGAGATCGAGTTGATTCCTTTTCTTCGTGAATGTGAATTTTGGATCAGCAATAAAAGTGAAGGTGAAACAGACGTTTGTCTGTCGAAGGACGATGTATTGCGTGCGCGATCGCGAAAACGATACGTTAGGATCAGCTGAAAAGAATAAAATAAACCCCCATCTGACAAATCGTAACGTTAATAGTCTTGATTAAATGACATCATTGAACAAATAGAGAAGGATGATAGGGGTCAAGCAGGCAATGGACGAGGGTTAGAAATATCAGCGAGAAAACAGTATGTATTGAAAAGGGCTCTCTTTAGAGAAGAGATTTGAGATTGAAGGGAGGGGCAGAGTTTTCCCGTTGCGTGACATCCTAATCCTCGGCAAAACACTTTCAGATCAATAAAAAACACTTCACCGACATCAAGAATCGATTAGTTTGGCTTGTGGCCTAATAGGCGAAGATCTATGAACTAGACGCTCTTGTAATGGCACATATTTTCTTTCTGTTCTTCCGTTCGAACCACATTTGAACTGGTAGAACCAATCAAATCCGCTCGGTACAAAATTTTACTAAAATAGAATTTATTCTAACCAATAAGTATTAAATTATATGATAGAATTTGATATTAAAATTAAAGGTAAAAAATTACCAATTTTAAAATCTAAATTTAATCTCTATTTAGTTTAAAATTATAAAACTACTGATGAGAAAAGAAAAAATACGTATGTTATTCAATTTATTTTATTTTTTTCATTGAAATTACGTTAGAACAGACGCTAATTTTCAACTGGTCTTCCCGACAAAAATGTATACATTTTAATTCCAAGTGTATGAATAGGGTGTTCACCTCTCGAGTAAAACAATATACACACTCAGATTATAATACAGGCACACCAATCCTCTATATATATATATATATATATATATATATATATATATATATATATATATATATATATATATATATATGTATGTGTACTGGACTCTTTTCGAAGAGCCGAATAGAGAGACCTGGAGCATTACGTGCCACAAGGTCCCCAAACGACCCTCCGCAGGTTTTGAATTCAGAGTTGTCTTCTTTTAGACAAGTTCCCATTCAAGACTATAGAACCCAGTCTGTCCTGCTATTTAATCCATAGCTGGAGGAAGAAGAGGATTCATACCTTTCCTAAGGGTATTAGCACGTATGTGGATGTAATGGATCTCACTGGATCCTCACTCTCTGTCACTATCCATTACTCTATCGTGCCTCATATATATATATATATATATATATATATATATATATATATATATATATATATATATATATATATATGTATGTATGTATGTATGTTTGTATATATACATATATAATACCGGCAATGAAGTTTTAATCAATGTTTATTAAGCTTTTCAAGCTTATGACTAAGTTATGCAATATCAGAATTAATTTTACAAAATTCATTTATTGTATCCACCCGAGTGCTTTCAACTGTCAGTCTAGTCGGTATCAAGTATTGTGTGCTATTAGTTTTGCTTGTTATTAGTTATTGCCTCAAGTCACTTAAATGTGATGCCATCGTCTACGGTTAAGCTGAAGTATGTAGTGACAGTTGAAAGTAGCCGGATGGATGCAATAAATGAACCTTGCAAAGTTCATTTATTATATGCACCTGGGTGCTTCAACTAGTAATTAATAGAAAATAATCGGTTATACAAAATGAAAAGTAAAAATAAACAATGAAGAATAAACATTAAGAATGCAGACATTTCTACATATTCTTCCATAAAAATATTACTTTGAAACTTAAATGAAACAAAGACAATCATTTGTGCCAATGTATAAATAGATTAGACAAACTAATAATATAATGTATTAATATTAACATTCATAATAAATTATGATCATTCAGAAGGAAATTAGTACTTCTAGGTACCCATGGTAACTATTTATTATTATTATTATTATTATTATTATTATTATTATTATTATTATTATTATTATTATTATTATTATTTTCTTTGATTTCTGTCGTTTACACATTTCTTTCCGGGTCCCGCCCAGGGACCTAAGGCTAGAAATGGTATCATGTCACTTTCCACAGACAAAAAAAAAAAAAAGAATACATAGATAAAGCCCTTCGTAAAGTGTGGGCTGTACTTGTGAGAACAATTTGTTGTATTTCTTTGAGGCATGGACTTCCAGGGATCCCTTCAATCAGCCTACTGGAATCTTTTCCAACCAGTTCAAGGGCTCCACATACAACAGGTATTGTTGATGTTCCCATGTGCCACATTTTAGAGATTTCTATTTCAAGGTCCTTGTATTTTTGACAGATTTTTGAATATCTTCAAAGATATATTGCAGTCTGCAGGGACTGCCATATCAATAAGGAGGCACTTATTTTGTTTGTGGTCTATTATTATTATTATTATTATTATTATTATTATTATTTCCTTTGATTTCTGTCGTTTACAGATTTCTTTCTGGGTCCCGCCCAGAGACCTAAGTTTAGAAATAGCATCATCACATTTTCCACAGCAAAAAAAAAAAGCATAGATAAAGCCCTTTGGAAGGTGTGGGCTCTGCTCCCGAGAACAATTTTTTTGTATTTCTTTAAGGCATGGACTTCCAGGAATCCCTTCAATTAGTCAACTGGATTCTTTTCCAACCTAGGACTCCAACTACAACGGGAATTTTCGATGTTCCCATGTGCCACATATTTGAGATTTCGATTTCAAGGTCCATTATTATTATTATTATTATTATTATTATTATTATTATTATTATTATTATATTTCGATTTCATAAGTCACAGGGTGTCAAATCAGGGAAGTGTGGTGGCTATGCCAATAGTCCGCTGCGACCTATTCAAAGATTTGTAAAACTTTGATCGCGACAAGTGCTAACAGTATGTGCCAAATGAGACAGTGCACCGTCCTGTTGGAAAATACTACTTGTAGAGGCATGATATCAATGGCAAATTCTTGCAGCATTTGTAAGTAACCATTTGCAGTAACCATTGGAGTTGTAAAGAAATATGTAACTTCTGGTTCTGGGGCATGATAAAGGATCGTGTGCATGGCAAAAAAGTTTGAGACATCGAGAACTCAACGACAGAATAAAAGATGTAATATCACACATTCCCTGTCAAATGTGTGTCAATGCACTTAATTGTACTGTTGATCGCTGTTTTGTGTGCATCAATCGTGCTTGTGGTCAAATGAAGACTGTTCACTAAACTCTGAATTAATGATTCCTTTCATAATAGTATTAACATAATTTTGACTCAGCTTATATATATATATATATATATATATATATATATATATATATATAAATATTATAATTTAACTGATTTAAAATATGGTTTCTTCGCTACACAGGAATTACCATTGAAGATGAAACAGAACTAATGCTTTTAATTTAATTATAAAATTGAATTTGAAGTATTTAGCTTCGTTTTTTGAAGCATGGTAATTCCTGTGTAGCGAAGAAACCATATTTTAAATCAGTTAATTTCAAATATTTATGCTCTGTAAATTTACATTGAGCATTGTTTTGTAACAGCACCGGATCATATATCTTACTGTTCTTCCTTTTTATTATATATATATATATATATATATATATATATATATATATATATATATATATATATATATATATATATATATATATATATATATATATATGAAGAAATATAGTTTTAAGGTGTGCTATATTTATGGGAATACGTGTTCAATATCAGATGATAGAGCGTATGTAAATATAAATATAAAATATAAATATAAAAAATATATATAAAAGTGTACATTGAAGTCAACACTCAGAGGCGACAGGCTGTTCCATGCTGGACGCAATCGTCAGGCCGCGAGTAAAAAATGACTACTTTTTTCCAACAATAACAACGACATACACTTTTAGTGGGGGACTAAACGTGAGAAGAAACTGGTGCAAGATTTAGATGTGAAATTGTCTTCAATCAAATTTGTAAAATTAAAAACAATTAAAGTTGATAAACCAACCTGAAGAAGCACTAGAAAGTGTCCCGGAGAGAGGGAAGAAAAGATTCCCCCAAAAGAAGAGAGCGAACGAAACTCTCCTTTTGTTTGCAAACGGTAGTTCTGAGTTTGATTGTAACGGCTTCAAGAGTGTTGAGCAAGTATCGAGACCGTACCCTATGCAAATTGTCAAAACATTTTTCCTGGTGTTCACCAAAGCATAAACATTTAGGCACCAAATGCTGGCCAATAACAGAATCTATCTGTCTGTATGTTTGTCTGTCTGTCTGTCTGTCTGTCTGTCTGTCTGTCTGTCTGTCTCTCTATCTCTCTCTCTCTCTCTCTCTCTCTCTCTATATATATATATATATATATATATATATATATATATATATATATGGTCATCTACAGACAAACTGTTTCCCCTGTATCACAGCTTATCACTGTGGCTAGACGTCCGGTCTAGCTAGGATCCAAACCCGACTGAATTAGGTCAGTCGTGTATTGGTACCACTAAGCAGTTGGCGCACTGCAGGGATGAAGGTGAATTTAAGCGTATTTATTTTTAGATAAACACACAGTGACTGAAAGAACTCGATTCGATTTACCTAAGAGTCATGCATATTTAGCCGTAATAGTCACTGTTTGCAAACCCAAACTTGTGTGTGTGTGTGTGTGTGTGTGTGTGTGTGTGTGTGAAGAACCGCTCTCCTGAAAGTGCCCCCTAGATCAAAGTCTGAGAGTGTCAGTTCGGCTTTGTAAGTGGGATGGAGCAATGTTGGCCATGACTTTTAAGCTGCTGTGGAATTTTGTAATTCTGTGTTCAAAAAGCCCATCATTTATCTCAGTCTTCTTCAAATTGGGTCTAGCTTTGATAATGAGCTCACATAGGAATGAGAAATTATAGTGATGTCAGTTGGTCTATTACGTCCTTTTAATCCGAAGACTTAGTGTCCCTCTTCTGTGGCGCACTTCCAGAAAATAGTGCTGTCGATTTTGTGCATCTCTTGAAGATCTTGACAGCAGTCACTCTTTATTCATTCAGTGACACTCTCAGTACTTTGGTGCATCGGAAATGCATTTAAATAGACTTTTAAAAAAGTGCTGGTCCTAACATGGCTTACCTGGCGGCTTTCACCGAATTTTGCGATAGGAAACGTGTCACCTGTAATCAGAGCAACATCTTTTTTACGATATTTGAGCAGCAGATAACCTGCCTCTAATGGATATCGGCTTGGATTGAGGAATCGGAGAGCCGAGTCCGAATTCCAGTCGAATCCATTACATTCACTTACGTGCTATAATACCCTTGGGAAAGGTGTGAATCCTCTATCCAGCTATGGGTAAAAAGCAGGACAGTCTGGGTTCTATAGCCTTGGATGGAAACTGGTCTAGGAGAAGGACAACTCTGAATTCAAACCCGGAGTGGAGCCCCGAAAGCGGATGGAAGGCACTTTGTGCTACCTCCCGGAAACTCCTGCAGCCGCGTTGGTACCAAACTGTATTGGTTTATCCTCTCCTTTGGACTCTGCTAGCAAAGCTGAGAGGGGGAACTAGTTTTCCATAAATCCCACCCAGGTTCGTAGCGCACCGCTCTACTCCATCGTCTCTCGAGACGGACGGATGCCGACGACGACAGCACCAGTTACCAAGGTCAGTTTCTCCTTTCCTTCTAGGAAGTTTCTCCTTTCCTTCAGAAAATGAAAGCAACTTAACTTACATACTGATAAACGAAAAAGTTAATCTACGAGAGAAGGTGGTAGTAACGTAATCGAACATGAGAATTATTGTTGGTAAACATTAGTTTGCTAATATAACCTCCTTAGTGTGTTTACATCAAGTGTAGACATTTAATAAACATTCACTAACTTCATGTGCGTGAATATTTGCAGCACCTTTTTTCTTTAAAACAAAAATGTATGACAGACTTTTTGCTTTCTCTGTGTGTCCTAAGAGGTAGACATTTTAAAATAGGATTAGAGACAGGAAAATGAAAGCAACTTAACAATGATTTCCTCTGGGTTTCCAGAAACCCTTCGGTGTCTATCTAAAAAACAAAATTGTAATTATGATTAACGCTTTTAAATGAGATAAGGACGGCGAATGCGCACTGACAACCAAAGTCAACGATGGACGATTGAGCCTCCACCTCGGGGCCGCGAACGCGACCACAAAACCGAGTTCAGACTAAGAGCTTTTTAACCGCAACAGCTGTAATATACGCTACCGGAACTGGAATTTCCGCGGCGACTGACACTAGACGTGTCATCCGGTTGGTCCTAGTTAACGGATTTGAAATAATCTCATTCAGATCACGGGGCCTCACTGCTTTTAAATTTAAATTAGGACAGGCATTACTCTAATAATAGCCATACACCTAAATTTAATTAAAACAGGTTAAATAAAAAAGAAAAACACTTAAGTAACTGGTTTATTAAATGTTTCTCGTATGTGGATCAAATTCATAGAGATATTGTCGAAAGTTCATAATATTTTTATTCGAGTTTTTAGCTACATCTAATCATAATGAGGAATATAAATCAGTGCCCTAGAAAAGAGTTTTTATTAGCTTCATACTGGCACTTTTATGAGGGCTATAATTCCGTTATTAATATACGTGAACCGCCAGGTCTGATGCCATGTGCAGAACTGTAATGATAAGTAATAGATATGCATTTAAACCGTTAAAAATCGTTAGGGATTACAAAATACGGAGAGCCTTTGGGCAAAGATATTTAATTTTTTGCACACATTTCATATTGACTTCTATGCTAAACGTTTAATGTCGGTTTCTTCATTACGCATAAAAATAATTTCGAATACATCAAGTCCTTTTTTTTGTAGTGAGGGTTTTATAATATTTTAGAATTCTCGATGTAATATTTGTCTTACGTTAATAATCTTATTGTTTCTGATGTGTTAAGTGATATGTGTACGAACTGCAAAAAATACTGACAAACGAAAAAGTTAATCTACGAGAGAAGGTGGTGGTAACGTAATCGAACATGAGAATTATTGTTGGTAACCTTTAGTGCTGTAGATGAAAAAAAACAACATCTCTTTATGTCGCTGATGATATGAATGGTCTTGATAATGACAGGACATAGGCGAATATACAAAAAGAATATGATGAAATGTGAATTTAGATGTGCGAGAATTTATATACAAACTGGAAAATGTAATAAAAAATAAACAGACAGGTTGTCGGTCGATTTAAATAAAACCTGTTTGAATATACATATACACACGCGCATGGGCGAACGCACACACAGATATATATATATATATAAATAAATATATATATATATATATATATATATATATATATATATAAGCGTATATATAATAAAATTAAGGGTGAACACATTATCATCATTATTATTATTAATAATAATTTAACGCTTTATATCTTGATATCAAGTACGATAATTACAAAGTCTGTCTGCTTTAAAAACGTTAAGTGCAAAATTGCCCTGGTCGACCGGTCTTTGACGAAATGCAGTCATTGTATGTAAAGGCAGATGCATTCCATCAACTTTCAGGAGTCGGATTTATCGATTCACTCCTCTCAATCTCTCTCACTCACTTACTCACTCACTCACATACACACTTTCTCTCTCTCCCGCATAAACCCTCACTGTCTCTCTCTCGCACACACACACACACACACACACACACACACACACATATATATATATATATATATATATATATATATATATATAGGTAGATAGATAGTGTGATGTCATGCCATATAGAGAGTAACTTAAAAGTAACTCGCTATTTTATGTATGAGTAGCCGGGCCAGGAGTCCCGATTTAACATCCTGTGAGTTTTTTTTGTGGGGGTGGGTTAAAGATGCAAGTCTACTGTACCAAAGCAAGACTTTGGAAGAAATCGAAGGGCGAATAAAAGAAGATGCTTTCCATACAACAAGAGTTCCTGGTGATATAAAGTGAAAAGATTCCTGGAGAAGCTGGAAGCGAAACCTGGTGTTCATATCGAATTTTAAATAAAACCACATGCTAAATGATTTCCTCTCATATCCATTTCTTGTAAAAATTATAGTTAATAAGTATAAGTATTTTAAAATGGGGAGTTACTTTTCAATCTCCCTGTATATATATATATATATATATATATATATATATATATATATATATATATATATATATATATATATATATATATATATATATATATATATATATATATATATATATATACAGATCAGTTACTAGGAAACTGACAGCCAGACACCAGCACATGTGATTTGATTACAGTGGTGAAGGTTTTGTGCCGAAACGACCACACTTTTTGAAGGGCCGAATACAGAGACGTGGTGCACAAGGTCACCAAACGTCCCTTCGCAGGTTTTGAATTCAGAGTTGTTCTTCTTCTAGACTAGTTGCCATCCAAGTCTATAGAACCCAGTCTGTCCTGCTATTTACCCATAACTGGAGAGAGAAGAAAAGGATTCATACCTTTATTAGCACGTATGTGAATGGAATGGATTCCACTGGAATTCGGACTCGGCTCTCAGATTCCCCATTTCAAGCTACTATCCATGATATATATATATATATATATATATATCGCAACTGGTTTAGGAGAAGGGCAGCTCTGAATTCAAGACCTGCGGAGGGTTGTATGGGGAACTTATGGCACGTAGTGTACCAGGTCTCCCAAAAGTGGGGATGGTTCTGCACAAACCCTTCACCAGTATAATCAAATCACATGTGTTGTTGTCTGGTTGTCGGTTCCTAGGAACTGAGCTGGGCTTGGTCCTCATACATCGAATACGACGGGAGAGTTTGAATACATATATATATATATATATATATATATATATATATATATATATATATATATATATATATGAAGAAATATAGTTTTAAGGTGTGGTATATTTATAGTGCTCAATATCAGAGATAGAACTAATAGTAAATATAAATATAAAAGTGAACATTTAAGTCAACACTCAGAGGCGACAGGCTGTTTCATGTTTGGCGGCCTGACGATTGCGTCCAGCATGAATCACCCTGTCGCCTCTAAGTTTTGTCTTCAATGTTCGCTTTTATACATATATATATATATATATACATATATATATATATATATATATATATATATATATATATATATATATATATATAACGAATTAGGTTTTGGTACATACTTATATATTTACATGAACATGAATTTATATCTATTTTTCTTTTCTTTTGATTTTTAACGAAATCTTTGCCTCAACTAACATTTCGTAGTCTGAAGCTGGCGGATTACTGTGGTGAATTTGAATTTGAAGTTGATCAATTTTAACACCCTCAATATTAAAGATTTTACAAGCCACTGGGCACGAGATTAAAATTCTTCAAACAGGTTACTGGTACTGAATCCAGGAAAAATAACCCGTATTATCTTAAGTCAACCAGTAGCAAGTAAACAAAATGGTATGTTATAACTAATGATAATTCCTGTATTCATTTAAATTTGAATAATATAATTTAAGAAACTACCCAGCCATCACGTCAGGTTATTCTATTTTTCTAATGATATAATCTTCTTTTTCTTATTTATTTGTATGCAAATAAAGGATACCTCAAGAAAAATGTCGCAGATGTATCAAAAGACGCCTTGTATTGTATTCATATCATCACCTTTGCACAGCACGCATATGAAATAGACTTTTCTATAATAATTAAATTATCCTATATAATTTTTACTCGTCAATTTTTGATTCAGACATGAAATGAGCCAAGACTAATTTTGAAAGCTTTCTTTAATTCACGCCTTAAAAAAAATACCCAGCAATAACTAATTAGCTCAAAAAGGGTTAATATACACCCGATTCGCGATATCCACATTTGTGTTAATAATGAAAGCTCTTCACCCTGACAAGTTTTAATCATTTCATCCCAAGCAAGGCAATAAAGCCACGAAGACGCAAGTGTTATTACTTGCCAAAGAAGAACAGTAAAAGGGGTGAGGAAACAGTATTAAGTTTAATTGAGAATAGAAGAGACAAAATTTGTCATGAGAAAATTATTTTGATTTTCAAGGCGACAAAAAACAATAATTATATATGTATATTGTCGATGGCAATACACACCGGCCTGAATCTTCTTGAGAATAAAACACGATGTGATCTCAGGGTTGGCCCCCGGGAGTACACAGCATGATACAAGAAATATTAAAAAGTTGCAACAACTGGAAGCGGATGCAACTGATATTCTCATATTTCAAGAACTCATACAATCTGGTGCAAACCTGACGCGGTCTGATTTAATGGCAATATTATTTATTTTAAGACATTTTTTATGCTTATACATTCTTTTTATAGATACAAACATTTAAGTAAATGCTCTGTTTATAATAAACAGTATTAAACAACATTTACCGGCCTGAATGTCCGAGAGATTTTCATAGAAAATATACGTCTTCCGACAGGAATCGAACCTGTATCCTATACGGAAAAGGTCATTTAGCCTGACGTGCCTTAACCGATCGAGCCACGGAGACTAGTTCGATTAGCAACTGACTTTAAACTTCAATCGTCCATGAATCTCTCACGTACATTCATATCTGCTCAAAGCGTATCCAAATGTAAACAAATGACGTCACACATTACGAAATGGACAATTATTATAATATTATTTATATAATGAAAATATTTATGCCAAAACTCCAAGTAAGCTTTTTATAAAGTCATTGTTGAATTCGTCGTTATTTCAGCACTTACTATTTATATAAAAATAAACTTATGAATTACAAATAAATTAATTGCATATATGACATTATGTTCGAATAACAATTTCAATCCGTTGCAAATTTAATCTCATTATAGAGATCTTGTATCATCGCTCCGTTTAGTCAATGAAAGGAAGTTTATTTTCTTAGCGGAGAATAGGTAACATCATTCGTTCATCTCCTCTTTTAAAGACAACATCTGCGTTCCTAATGAAATTGCTGGTTTCAGAATTTCTCTATAATTACTGAATCTCTTTTGTTCTTTCATTATTCTAATCCTTACCTGAAGCTTCATTGGCATAAAACATTCAAATTTCCTTCTTTTTTTTTCTAGTTTTTCTGTTTGCATTTTTTGGTAATTGTCATGGCTAAGGAAGTACAAGAAAGTTTGTGGAAAGTTGAAAGAAACGAAAGTTTCACATTTCAACAGTACAAGAGGATTTTGTTTCTTCTGAAAAAATCATATAAACCCCATCTACTGACAGACTATTTTCATTATTCTATTCATTATTCAATTGCATTATTATACCGAAATAGAGATTGCGCAGAAATTTCTCATCACACCATCAAGGAAGTTTAGTGGATCAGGAGGATATTCTGGCATCATTCTCGTCTGCTGAATGTAGTATTATGTGACCTCACAACCGCATCCATTTTTGTAAGCGTGGGAATTGGAATGATGGAATCTCTCTCTCTCTCTCTCTCTCTCTCTCTCTCTCACTCGACATATATATATATATATATATATATATATATATATATATATATATATATTTATATATATATTTATATATATATATATTTATATATATATATTTATATATATATATATATATATATATATATATATATATATATATATATATATATATATATATATAAATATATATATATATAGTTGAATGGATATGAATTTGTGAATGACGGTTTCACGCTTATGCAAAGACAAACTGAGGGTCGCATAAGTTTTGGGGGTTAAAATCATTTTTAATCTTACTAATATAAAGACCCCTTCCCGACCACCTAGGAAAAAAGTTCAAAACAGCTTGAAATAGCCACTCAAGTCACTAACCAGATGAAAGTGTACAAACAGGCATCAAAACCACTTAAGGCATCTATGATTGCCCTCTCAAAAGCAGGCAAGTCCACGAGAGACATTGCAGAAATTGCTATAACTGAGGGTCGCATATGTGAAACAGACGGTCACAAACTCGTAAACATTCAACTAAATATGTTATCTCTATCACTGATATTGACCGCTTTCCAATAAGCACCGCACACACACACACACACACACACACACACACACACACACACACACACATATATATATATATATATATATACATATATATATATATATGGAAATATAGTTTTAAAATAATTCTATATTTATGGGATAAAGTGCTGAATATCAGGAATAGAGCGTTATGTAAATACAAACGTGGGCACTGAGCTCAACACCCAAAGGCGGCACTCTATTTCATTTGCTGTCTCCTCTGGGGGTTGATGCAACTGGCCACACACACACACACACACACACACACACACACACACACATACACACACACACACACATATATATATATATATATATATATATATATATATATATAAACACGTAGATCTCAAACACACTTCCGACAGACTGCAAAGAGGGTGTTTCGGTTGGAATCTCTATGGTGCCAGATAGTACAGATTGGCAGAGGGCGTACCTGATGAAGTCAAGAGTTGAATACAATGCAAATTTAAGCAATGGCGATTCAAATCTTGTGTTATTATTTTTGATAGTACAGTGCTGTTCGATAAAAGTGACTCACCTGATTTTTTTTTTTTTTTACTAAAAGTATTATTTGTCTATTTGTTTTTGGGGTTAAAATAATTTTTAATCTTACTAATATAAAGACCCCTTCCCGACCACTTAGGAATAAAGTTTATTCACCCTAAGGTATTCTATTGATAATTATAAACTTGGATATAAATGAGATTCAGGGGAAAAAAACTGTGCAAAAAAAGTGACTCAGATATCGCATTCTAATGAGTAAACAGGTAAATTTAAAGAGATTTTGACAAAATATTGAAAACTATTTTACAATACACCCAGAACAATATTCTAGAGAATTCTAGAACAGCTTAAATTAAATCTAGAGTATTCCAGAATATTCCAGAAAGCCTCATACAGTATAAAAAGAGCTACTCAAGTCACTAACCAGATGAAAGGGTACAAACACGCATCAGAACCACTTAAGGCATGTATTATTGCCCTCTCAAAAACAGGCAAGTCTACGAGAGAAATTGCAGAAATTGCTATAACCTCGCAATCAACTGTCTCTCGAGTGCTTAGGGCACATAATGATGCCACTCCTGCTCCAAGGAAGGAAAAAATGGGGCGAAAGAAAAAGATTGATGATAGAACTGGCAGAGTAATCAAGAAAGAAGTTGTGAAGAATAGGACTATAACTAGGCAAGAAATTGCAGCCAGTCTAAGAGAAGAGCAAGGTGTTAGTCTTGCCTCTTCAACAGTCCGTCGGTGGCTGTTAGAACAAGGCTACACATCTTGTACACGAAGGTTTAAGCCGCTAATAAGCAAAGCCAACAAAGCCAAGAGACTTGAATGGGCTCACTATTACAAACATTTCACCGTAGAAGACTGGAAGGATGTTCTCTTCTCAGACGAAACGGAAGTTGAGCTAAATTCAAAGGATAAGATGAGTCATTTTATCGAACATCACTGTACATCCATTTCATTATATAATCGATTTTCTTAATCTTTTCTGTTGTTTTTAAGACAGCTTTTCATTTGCGATCATTCAGTCCTTTCCGGCTGTCTTACTTTCTGTTTTCATTGCAGATCGATTCTGATCTTCTTTTTC
>OZ038496.1:5939197-5974197 GCA_964036315.1 Acanthosepion esculentum
GGACATTAGTTATAGTTCCTCGAAGAGTGCACGTGATCTGGTGTGACGACCTGTTTGAACAAAGTCAATCCGTTCAAATTGATGACTTCTGTCTTCATGCTAGAAAACCACGGCGTCTTCCGTCTCTCCCTTCTTTCCTTCTTTCTCTACAGTTGTTTACATGCATCGATGTTCGAATATTTTTTAAAAACTTAGAACTAATTTTACGTAGCGCTAAAAACATCTTCTCCCCAAATTTACAAACAAATCCTACAGATGCATGCTGGGATTCCTTCCTAACCACTAAAGCCGGAACCCTTCTCAGTCTCATCCACTATATTTCCATTCTTCTTTGTCTCGGAGTCAGAACATGCAATAATTTCTTGTATCCATTTTGTGAGTGATCACTATTTTTTCTTTGTGAACTTTTTGTCCTATTACTGTCGATCTGCCTCATTTTGACTTGCATATATATTGTTTGCTTAGTTTTGACTTGCATATATATTATTTGCTCAGTTTTGACTTGCATATATATTATTTGCTCAGTTTTGACTTGCATATATATTATTTGATCAGTTTTGAGTTGCATATATATTGTTTGATCAGTTTTGAGTTGCATATATATTGTTTGCTTAGTTTTGACTTGCATATATATTGTTTGCTTAGTTTTGAGTTGCACATATTGTTTGCTTAGTTTTGACTTGCATATATATTACTTGATCAGTTTTGACTTGCATATATATTGTTTGCTTAGTTTTGACTTGCATATATATTGTTTGTTTAGTTTTGACTTGCATATATATTATTTGCTTAGTTTTGACTTGCATATATATTGTTTGCTTAGTTTTGACTTGCATATATATTGTTCGCTTCGTATTATCTTGCCCTGTTCTTTTTCTTCCTTTCCTTCGTGTTTATTGGAAACTTAGTCAATTCGATTTGTTGACATTTTTATAATTTATATTTAACCATATCCAATTACTCCACAGACAAAATAAAGAAAAAACCTGACGCTTTCCGTTTCCATAAAGAACTTCTTCAGAATGGTTTTATGGATGAAATCACTTTTATATATAAATGTGGTAGATGGTGAAGAAAATACAACAGACGCCATTTACAGATACAGACCAATGTTACAGATAAACGCGCAAAACTTTAAATTTAAATGTTGACGTCACTGTGAGGTTGTTATCTCTCTATCTATCTATCTATCTATCTATCTATCTATCTATCTATCTATCTATCTATATATCTATCTATCTATCTATAAACATCTATCTATCTATCTATCTATCAAGTAAATAAGTTTCTCATTTAACTCCTTATAGAACAACTAATTATCTATCTATCTATCTATCTATCTATCTATCTATCTATCCCAACCTGTTCATTATCTATCTATCTATCTATCTATCCCAACCTGTTCATTATCTATCTATATATCTATCTATCTATCTATCTATCTATCTATCTATCTATCTATCCCAACCTGTTCATTATCTATCTATCTATCTATCTATCTATCTATCTATCTATCTATCTATCTATCTATCTATCTATCTATAAACATCTATCTATCTATCTATCTATCTATCTATCTCTCAAGTAAATAAGTTTCTCATTTAACTCCTAATAGAACAACTAATTATCTATCTATCTATCTATCTATCTATCTATCTATCTATCTATCTATCTATCTATCTATCTATCTATCTATCTATCAAGTAAATAAGTTTCTCATTTAACTCCTTATAGAACAACTAATTATCTATCTATCTATCTATCTATCTATCTATCTATCTATCTATCTATCTATCTATCTATCTATCTATCTATCTATCTATCTATCTATCACTGAGTTACTTGTATATCTTATGATGTTAAGATTGTGTCCACCAATAATGAATCCCTGTAGAATTTCTTATTTTCTCATCTCACTATAGTGTGAATCTGTCCGGTGACAAAGATATCATTGTCTTAATCTTTTTCTAATTCTCTATATATACTGAGATAGTTTTAAAAAAAAATTATGTAGGCTGTTTGCTCCGAGGACAAATTCTGGCTTAATATATTTCCCAAATAAATCAAGCTCATCTAGCAATTCAAACACTTCTTGGCGTCGAACCTTATCAAATGATTTTGCAGAACCTATTAAACATAGATATAGGCCATTTTACATTTGAATCATCTAAAAACAATTCCATTCGCAGGGAGAAATTTCAGTTCCCTTATTCTCACCTTTTTCTCTCATGTTTCGTCCTTTTTTTTCTGTCTTTATAGAAATGGCATTGGTAATTTGAAGGACCAATATGGTAAGTTAGAACGTGGGAAGAACGCATTGCGCCAACTGCTTGAAGCCTGAATTCTGATAAAATCATTTGATATTCTGTCTCTTGGAAAGCTGCATTTAAACATTAATCCCACGATTTTGATGGAAAATATGCAATTACCATAACTGCAGCTTATGTCATACTTTGTACACCCGCACAATACAATATATATATATGTATATATATATATATATATATATATATATATATATATATATATATATATATGTGTGTGTGTGTGTATTTATATATATATATGTGTGTATTTGTGTGTGTATGTATGTATGTATATATATATATGTGTGTATTTGTGTGTGTGTGTGTGTGTGAAGGAAAAAGACAATTGGACAATGTTGATTTAGCCGATGCATTTCGCCCAATCGAAAAATCTTTACATATATATATATACATATATATCGAAAACATCGAAAAATCTTTACATATATATATATATATATATATATATATATATATATATATATATATATATATATATATATATATATATGTATATATATATATATATATGTGTGTGTGTGTGTGAGTGTGTGTCTTTCGCTGTAAGAAATTTAATTATTACCGCATATATTGTACCCAGTGTGCTTCCATTACAGCGAACAAAACGCGTGAAAGTTGCACTTTCTAATTTTCTTTCACTCCGGCTTTTCGTTGCGAAAAGGCGTTTGTTTCTGTCTTTTTATTATTATTATTATTATTATATTTTTTTTGTTGCCCGCTTTACTTTGCAGCGTGCGTCGACTTGACGTCCAGGTGGAGGCAATCGATGTTCTTCTAATCGACTTCAGGTCGGCCGACCTCGTTCGAATAAAACACTGGCTTTTGCTTTGTCTTGTTTGCCTTTACCTGTTTTTTTTTTCTCTTTTCAAGTCTTACTCGCTTTCAGTTTCGTCATAAAACTTCACGCGAAAAGGCAACGGCTTTCTGAAATTCATGCATGAAGTATGGTAAATGAAGAGGCTTTTCTGGCAGTAGAGATCTCGTCTACATCCACTCAGCCTAGTTCTTTTTAATTCTCTACCATTCCCAGAATGCATCTGTGAATTTGAAAAGCTCGGTAGTGGAGTTCTGCCTCGAATGGCGTTCCTCAAATCGACAGACTTGTATTTTAATAAAAGTTAACGCATACTTATCTTATTTTACAAGTAAATGAGCTTGTCATTTAACCCCTTATAGAACAAATAATAATTATCTATCTATCTATCTATCTATCTATCTATCTATCTATCTATCTATCTATCTATCTATCTATCTATCTATGTCATTCTCTTTCTTTCTATCTTTGTATCTACCTATTAATTTCATTCGCTTCCTTTCTATCTATCTATCTATCTATCTATCTATCTATCAAGTAAATAAGATTCTCATTTAACTCCTTATAGAACAAATAATTATTAGTTCTTAAACGCTATATTTTAATAGATACACACGTTTGAGCAGACGTTATGTAATTTATTTTTAAATCAAGGGGGAAGATTTATATTTTGATAATATTCCACAGAAGTATTCTCAAGAATTACTCTTTAATAAGTTCGGCATTCTTTCGATTAAAGTTGTGACTGGAATTGTTTCAATGTTTGACTAAGAAATTTTGATAAATTTTCTGTATAAAGTAATGTATGTGTTCATAGATAGTTTTTTTTAAATTTCTGCAAGTTTCCCCAATGTATTGTGAGAAGCAGTTTTGGGTTTAGTTTGGTTTGATTTACTGCATATCAACCTCAATGGGTTATTTAATGCCGACAAAATGGTAATTTTTTTCAATAATGTATTGCTGGTAATATTTTTTCTTCAAAAATCTATTGTTGGTAATTTTTTTCAAAAATGTATTGCTGGTAATATTTTATTTATTTCAATGTAGTGCCGGTAATAAATTTTTTAAGAAAAAATTATTGCTGGTAATAATTTTTCAAAAAATGTATTGCTGGTATTAAAGCCTATTTTTACAGTTTCATAGTGTTTTGACCCCAGTTTGGTGGTTAACTATTTGCTCATAGCTGGGACCCTAACAGGTGCTACTAACTCGGGTCAAGTTAGAACTGGGAACACCAGCAATTAAGAGGTGGTTCCACGCTCCTCAAGAGCTCTTGATCAGAGGCCTTGCTACCAGACGGAGTTTATCTTTTTACACAGGACGGGGAGCAGTTTCGACCATTTATTTTATATATACGTTCTTCAGCATACATTTTAATCATTTTAAATTTAGTAATGCCACTAGTCCGCAGGAAGTTACAGGGAGTTAAAGTGAAAGTGAAAGTGAAAGTATGAATATAGGGGAAGTGAAGAATTGGCAAAGGATGAATTCGAAAAGACAAATAATGGCGATTGACATTGCATTTAAATTTTTGAACATTGTTATCAGGGAAGTGGAGTAAACGGAAGGGAGTTCCACTTGGGAGAATTACAAGAAAATAAACTCTTGGAGCAGAAGTGTTTGGTTGCATTTAGCTATCTCAGCAGTAAACGGGTGGGACTTAGATGCCAATATATTAGCAGGCTTAAATTCAGGTAGTCGGTGCAGGGGGAAAAATCTCGTCAGGGCAGTTGCCATGAAAATATATGTAGAAAAGACAGATGATATGGTTGTCATATTTATTTACTATTAAGACAGAATTAAATACGGAACTGATGTCAACATGAAGGGCCTAATGAAAATTAGGTACAACACAGGTCCAATGATAAAAGCGTTGGGGACACCCGCCTTAAGGCAAAAAGACCTAGAAGAGGAGCCGTTCAATCCAACTATATTTTCCCGATTTAATAAGAAAAATTGAATCAGTTAAAAAAATCCAGAAATACCATAATCTTTCATCATCTGAAGAAGACAAGTAAGCTAAGCCCTGACAAATGCCTTCGAAATATCCAAAGTAACAACTCGATATTCGCCATTTATATATATATATAAAACAGAGAATGTCTGTGTATGTGCCTGTCTGTTTGTGTGATACCGTTTCACTCGAGATCCATCCAACCGATTTTCAGCACACTTGACATACACATTGTACAATGTAAGAGATAGGTTCTTAGCGAAAAAATGATAATTTTAAAAAAAATCAATAATCGATAAAGCCTAATTTTTTTCCTTCGATTTCGTTCAAAATCGGTATGTAGGTTACTTAAATTATGACGAGCTCAACGATATCTGATTTTTATTTCTACGCGTTTAGCGTAAAAACAGTGAAAAACGAAAAATTGATTTCAACACAAATCGATTTCAACACAAATTTTAAACTAAAATCTCCTTCAATTTTCAAGCAATCTAATACAACCTTCACTCAATTGTAGCCAACATTAACAGTCATTTAACTTGATAAATGTCCGGTCTTGTAATGAAAGCCCACAGAATGAGCGAAAAATGACGACTTTTACTGCTTTTTCTCGTATTTTTCGTTGATCTTTTAACCAATTTTAATCAAACTTAACAATTGCTTTATAAATTTATCCACTTTGCCTCGTTGGTAGCACACTGGCAAATTGAATTTCAAAAACTCCAAAATAATTGTGGTCTGAAGTGGGTTTTCATGTTGCCTGTTTTACCCCTTCATGTCCTCGGCTAACTTTGATTGAATAAATACAGACTACTTCTGTTATATCAGTAACTGCATTAATTCAAAAACATTTTAATGAAAGTACTTTAAAGTAACTGAAGAAAATAAAGTTTCTTAAATCTAAACATGATGCTGTTTTTGCTCCATTTTAATTGTACGCTTTTTCTGATCGACCAACTGGGTAGGGCTGCTAGTTGTTATCTAGATCTTGCAATAATAGTTAGTACAGTTCCCCTCGAAAAGGGAAAGGCACATTGCTTATCGGAATGAAGACCCTGCGAGGTCAGGAATTTCACCTAACTATGAGGTAATTAGAACTTCTAGTACTTTGGGAAAAAAGGGGGTAGAGAGCTAATAGTTTGATAGTTATTATCAGGCGGCTCGCCCGAGGTCTTCAAGACTGGAACTACAAAACAGGATTACCAACAAGCAGGAAAGCAAGAAGCAGCAAGTTATTTATTGTAGAGATTCGAGAGAAAATGTGTCAGTTCAGAAGCACATTTCTTAAGTACTATCATATCTTAAAATAAGGCATAGCGATAATATAGATGCTTACAGTATTTTTCACTTATGTAAATCAATACATTTACAAGTTTTGGTATATGGTGTACAGTAATAATACAAGTCTGTACTCTCGCAGTAATACATTGCTATTGATTCCAGAAAACATCTTGCAATACATTGTTCCATGCCTTTTTTGCCAGTAAACATGAGATTTAATTCAGGTACTTGAACACCCACACCGCCTCATACATCCTTAATAAAGGATAGGTTTGGTGATCGTCTCTGTTGGAAAAGTTGTTATAAATCTTACAGAGCACATTGAGAATCACGAGAATTAACTGCACGTTTGCTTTTATGCATTAGTTTCAATTCTATACGAGGAGATGTTTTGAGTAGGTAATTCCATAAAAAACACTAAACAATCAGCATATCTTAATGAAAATATGTTCCAAACGTAAGAAAAACATAATTTTATCGTCAAAATATTTACGTTATTATTCAGAGGAAGGATGGAAGTATATTTTAATTATTTAATTAATTTTTTTTACTCCTTTCTAGAATATTCAAAAGTTTAATTAGAAAACTCGTTTTTCTTGCTTCAGTACTTGTATTAAGTTTTAGCATAGCAAATGTTCGTCTTCTCTTTTGCAGTGACTGCTACATCAAATTATAAATTCTTGCAAAAATCAAATAAATGATTTTAATGAAATTTTCAGGACTTATTCACAAATGAATTAAATTAATTTTGAAATTTTTTTATTAGAAAATCTTGGTAAATATATATATATATATATATATATATATATATATATATATATATATATATATATATATATATATATATATATATATATATTATATATATATATATATATGTGTTTCCACCTCTAACTTAATTTTATGAAATCTTGAGAAATTCAGCGAGATAACTTTTAGTGACCATATTAGTTAAAAGCAGAATTCTTTGAAGAATTTATATCACCGAAAATCGAACCGGGTCTTACCGAAAATCTGTTGTGAATCGAAAAATAAAAACGCAATAAAAATAAGACATTATTAATTAAAGAAGCTTTTAATTGCTTTTGTGAATAATATATATTAAAGTGAATATTGTCTGAGAAAATATTTTGGTGAAAAATGAATTTTTGCAAGATTTGTTTTCATTACATTTTTTTACAATTTTAAATTGAATAATTCATAAAGATTTTAAATCTTTTAAAATTCTCAGGAAATGTTGTTATTCAGTAAAACTATATTTACTAATCATATATTGTAAACCTTATTGAAATCTGACCAACTTAAGTATTTTTTAAATAATTTCGATTTGTTTTGTATGTGTGAGTACGTGCAGATATTTTGTATGCGTGATTACGTGCAGTATGGATGTACAAATCGATAAATATAGCATTTAAATATCACGTGTTTTAAGGGTTGTCTCCACTTACTGGAAAAAAACTTTATCGTCTGCTTCACCATACTTAACACTTAACTCGTTCGGTTGTCGATCGTATGTAAATAATTCGGTTAACACATCAGAAAAAACAAGACCCCGTACTTAAGAAATATGTGTGTACAACATTTTATGCTGCAATATTTCTTTCAAATCAGACTAATTTAACTTTAACTTTGCTTCTTTTCCTCAATTAACGTTTCAGAAATATATATTTTATTTTTACAAGATTTTATAAAATCGAGAATTAACTTTTGTTTACAAATGTGTCAATAATGGCCGTTTTGATCAATTGTAATGAAAAAAGTCGAATCGATTAATATAAATTCTGTTTGAAATACACCACAGAGTGGAAATAATAAATTTTAAATTCTTTCAATTAAAGCTAGAATGAAAGCTCCAAGAAAGCCTTTTCATTTTTTTTAAAAAAACATTTTAAAGCTTAGATATCACAATTTAGTGGAGGTACCTATTTTAAAGTAACAAAAAAAGAAAAGAAAAGAGATTAATATTTTCTTTGAATTAATAGCAAAGAATCGAGTCTTTTAACCAAAAGACATTTCTTTATATATATTCCCTAATATTTCTCTCTGTATATTTTCCTAATATTTCTTTACATATGTTTTCTATATCCCGTTCACTTATAAAATATGATTAGAATAAAAAAAGGTTAATTAAAAGACCCATAAAAATTAGAAAATGATAACTTAAGTTACCTTGGTCGAAGCTGAAGCGTCCATTACGAATGGAATTGATGTACATTTTAAATAAATTAAATTCCGTTTCGTTACGTTCATTTACGCACAAACAACCCTTGGGAAAACTATGATTGCATATATTCTCCTTCATCTGTGGGTTTAATAGTTGGACAGACTTGGATTTACAGCCTTGGTTGGCAACCAGTCTACAACAGAAAGAAACGGCAACCTAGTCCAAGAAAATCTTCAAATCGAATTTCTTTATATGGTAAAAAGTTTCACGCATGGCGAAAGGCATGCCCAGAATCTGTAATAATTATTTGGTAGCATATCGTAGAAAAACCGAATATGACACGACTTTTCTTTGAATACACCATGGTTAAAAAAATAATGAATGTCTATGTTTATCAAGGGCAAATCTTCATTGTTGATGTGAGTCAAAATCGGAGGACATCATCACGAGAATATTCCCTATCACATTGTGATGGTTGAAAAATGCCTTGTTGAATCTATACATATTTTTAAAATAGAGTTTACCCCAAGCAAGGCAGTAAAGCAGTGGTACTGGGCGTGGAAGAATTAGAAACATTATTAATGAGCGAGAAGAGAAAAGAGTAACCAGAAAAACAGCAGATAGCAATTGACAGTGCATTTAAATGTTTTCAGATTAAAGTTGGCTGGAAAGCATGAAACCGGAAAGGAGTTCCTCAAGCAAGGACAGAAACTGTTAGCATACAATTTGCGGGCATATCTAGCCAGCTCAAATATAAATTGGAGAGACTTCGTCACCAGCCGAGTACTGCGCTTAAATTCGAAGAGTCTAGGTACCATAGCGGGGATATCACACGAACAATCACCAGGAAAGAATTTATAGAAAAGGCTAAGGGAGGTAACCTTACGGCTGTGGGAAAGTGACTGAAGCCGTGACGTCAGATCTGTACCAATAATATTGCTGGTTCTTTTTGGATTTTATCAAGGAGCTCTAGATAGATAGCAAGAGCACTGGGACCATATGTGGCAGCAATGTTCTAAGCATAAACGAATGGTAGACTTATAGATATGTAAGATAGATTCTGGAGAAAAATCGTCTAGTACGAGACAGGAAAACCAACCTTCCTCGCAATGGATTTCCACTTGATGTCAGCCGAGAACGTTAGCCTTGGAAGGTGCAAATAGTCACTTTCCTAGAGGGAAGCATCAACCAAGGGAGAAATCCTAGTTGATTGATCTGTTAAATGGCAAATAATATTTGGTTACTTGAATGGTAACTCCAGTTTACAATGTATTACGAAACTCGTGTTTACAATAAATTCTATGTCTGCTTCTAGAATGAGGCCCTGATTTGTATGTTAGCACGCATCAACGCGAGACTTAAAATGCAATGTTTTATCTTCTACTCGATACTGTTTATACTTCTTGTATTCCACCAAAGAAGGTGAGGTCACTCGAGTAAAGAGAATCTAGAAAAAATAGAATGATCACCAAGAATATCACATTAAAAGCAATTAAGTATTTGCTTCTCCTTTGGCCGGGAGATTTTTCTAAATCTAATTAAAACCTGGGAATCTTAATTAAATAAAATAGGTGAATTGAGTTCGTATTCCAGATGATGGAATTTGTCCTGAATTTCTATTTTTGCTCAATAAAAGCACTTATATTATCTTAAAAATGGTCTCGTGACAGTCAATGTCATGATGGATCACACAGATGATTACAGTCGGCCCAGAAAGCTTTCATACTTGCAGTTACCGGTAACATGTAATCAGATAATACTTGTCATGTTACTTGGAAAGGAGATGAGCGCTGCCAAGTATGCAACAATCACCCATAGAGATGTCACAAAGTACACAGATTGACAAACAGATGATCCCCTTATTTCATGGTGCGGGTAGGATAAAGGCTATCGGTTCGGATATTGCCGAGTTCAATTTCCGCTTGATTCGGGTTCATTCACTTCGCCATGGGTTAATTAGTAGGGCAGACTGATGGCAACCAGTCTAGGAGAAGGAGAACTTAATTCACAACCAGTTTGAAGAGGAATGGGCGCCGTTATGCTATCTTGCAGAATACGCCTGCAGTTGATGTTTTGTCCTTACAAACCTAATAGGTTACGGGCCTGTTGACACGTCGTGACGTGACGTGACCTGATGTGACTTGTCGATAGCGCCAAATAATCACTCCTGTAATTCATTATTGTTTGTTAGACAATATTTGAAAGAGTGAGGGTAATGCAGATGGTAATATTAATCGTTTCCCTACAAGGAAACATTTGTAATTCATTGACCGAGCAGCCGGCGCCATTCTGGGTTAAATTTTTAAAATCGTTCTCTTAAAATAAATTTTCAAGAAATTAGAATTTCCCAATCCAGTAGGTGTTATCACTCTTTCCAGTACTGAGAGAGGTTTCGTTCCTAACCTTTTATTTGGAGTAGCGTGAAATGTAAAACTCGGATTCTGTCATTATTTCTTCTCCCCAAGCCCAGTAGCTGTTATCATTCTTTCCAGTATTGATGGAGGTTTCCTTCCTAACCTTTTATTTGAAGTAGTGTGGAATGTCAACATCTTGATGATGTGATTATTTTCTCTTCTCAATCCCAGTAGCTGTTATCGCTCTTTCCAGTATTGATGGAGGTTTCCTTCCTAACCTTTTATTTGAAGTAGTGTGGAATGTCAACATCTTGATTATGTCATTATTTTCACTTCAATAGCTGTTATTTCACTTCAGTGAAGCTTGTCATTTTCACTTCAGTAGCCCAGTAACTCTTATAACTCTTTCCAGTATTGATGGGAGTTTCCTTCCTAAACTTTTGTTTGAAGTAGTGTGGAATAGCAACATCTTGAATATGTCATTATTTTCTCCTCAAGTTTCCTGTGCATTCCATTTTAGTTGTTACCGCTGTTGGTTGTCCTCAATTGACCTGGTTATTGTTATTTGGTAGAGTTCTTTGTTTTTGAATTTGTAGCGCCAGTCTATAATGTTCAAAGAAGCATAGTCTTTGCTAAGATTTGATTCGCTCGAAGCCATTTTAACCATTAATGTTAGAAAGCGGCTGTATACAGCTGACAGTTTATATATTTCTGACTGACTTTTGCGTTATGCCTAACATTCACATGAAAGCGTGACGAGTGTATTTAAGATCATTGGTTGAGTTTTCTGGTTGAAGGTTTTGTTTCAATTTGCGATATTAGGCAAAACTACATTCGACGCAGCCTACTCTATATTTATTATCCTTTTATTCTTTACTAAATTTGTTATAACAAATCCATATGTATTTGAGATATTTACACTTAGGTAATCTCTTCTTGAAAACATTATGTTAATTCATGGTAGCGAACATAAAATGATTAATGTGCTTTCAAATACATGATAGATTTTTATGCAAGCATGACCAGCATTTACAGTGTATTGGCCTTCTGGCAAAGTGCTTAAGGCAAGTGTGTCGGGGATATTTATCTTTGCATAGACATTTAGTCATCAGTGTAATCATGAGGATGTTGCTGATGATTATCTCTGAACAAACAGGGAAGCACGAGTGATGTTGGGTTCTTTTGTCAGAGGCAGAGCAATGTGACGCTAAAAAGGACAACATATCGTCGTCGAGAAATGCGTTGGTTCGTGCAAGAAATGGTAGGCGATGTCGTTTCTTTTGTAGTGGATTCAGCCATGAGTATCGAGGTACATGCTGAACGAACCAGAGGGCCCATTATGTAGATGAACTTCGTCAGTCATTGACAATGAAGTCTCGTGCTGGTGAGATTTACATCAGACCAAATCACGACTCCGATCAATAACAGTCAGCTTTCGGAAGTACGCCAAGTAAAGTTACACAAAATAATTCACACACTCACACACAAAAGCGCGCACACACACACACACACACACACACACACACACACACACATATATATATATTATAAAGATGTTAGTGCGTATACAAACCAACGAAAAATAGGTATAAGTACAGTGGTGAACAAAAGAAATCAGAAACTTAAGTAAAAATATCAATTTGTTTAATTTAAGCTTCAAGTATTCGACAATGTATTTCCCGGAGTAGTAGTGATTTTCCAAGCGTAGCTTAGATGTGGCTCAAGGCCGAAATCATGGGGCACACAGTGAGGATCGAACTCACTACTCAGCCGTAATTGTTCTAGCAAGACAAGCTTTTTAACCATTACACCACGTCGAGGTGCTCTAAGGAATTTCCAAACGTAGATTAGATATGGCACAAGGCCGAAATCATGGGGCACCCAGTGAGGATCGAACTCACTACTCAGTCGTAATTGGTCTAGCGAGACAAGCTTTCTAACCATTACACCGACTCAAGGTGCCCGATTTTACGGAGTAGTATCTGGGGTAACTTTTCGCTGTAAGGCAAGTTGTCGTCGGAACTTGAAGATAAAAAGAGGGAGATGGAGACCTGGACGTATCAGGAAACTGAAATTAAGGAATTCAAAAGATATGAGCCACTAGACGCTACTCAAGATTAACATAATCCCAGATTAAGGTAAGTATGCAATTTTCTCACCTTAAATGATAAAATATAGATTGCATAAAATCGAGAACCTTCAGCTTGTCTTTTTGTTGTAATTTCAATAATGGAAGATTGCGCTTGTCAAAATGGATGTAAAATTATCAACATGGCACAAAAAAATGTGCCATTATAAATTTGCTTGAGGAGCTTTTAGTATCCAGGCATATTGTTCAAGTCACCCACATGAATTTTGCTCATACGGGGAGTTTTTTTCGATGTGACTATTCTATCTTCGATATAAGACAAAACAGATTAAATAATGTTAATGAAATTATCAGTATATTATCCAGAAGAGCTTGTCAACTAATGAATGAAAGTAGAATTGCGACTAAGTTTCTATTCATATAATACGACATATCCCACTTAAATATAATCTAAATGAATGTATTGCAGCAAAAATGCCATCATTCAACAAAAATCATGAAATGAGACGAAAACACTCGGCCAAAGTACATAAGTAATGGAATAGACAAGATAGGTGAAAGTTATATATAACGAGGAACTCAAAATAGAACTAAATTCTCATACAAACGAGTATGTCCCCCAAAAAATTTGTTTAAGAAACACTCCAAAATATACAACAAAGACACCAATAAAAATCAGGGGTGAGATTTTGAAGTTTTCAAGCTACATCGAAAACTATAGGATAAGATGGATTATTTCATTTGTTGGCCTTTGTATATTATATGACTGTTTGCATCTTTGTATTAACAATAACATCTTCATTATATATATATATATATATATATATATATATATATATATATATATATATATATATATATATATATATATGTGTGTGTGTGTGTGTGTGTGTGTGTAAAATGATAGTTTCCTGCGTTCGCACGCAGGAAAACTAGCAGTCGTGGCCGGTCACTACCTATCTGGATTTTGATATAATATAGAAGCTCTGCTATTTCTTAAGGCATTCAATACGTTTTGACAGTAAGCACCATTTGGGCAGCCACTTTTGAGAGTGGCTCATCATTTTATAATACTATATATATATATATATATATGTATATATATATATATATATATATATATTTCTATCTATCTATCTCGATATATATATGTGTGTGTGTGTGTGTGTGTGTGTGTGTGTGTGTGTGTGTGTGTGTGTGTGTATAATATATATATATATATTATATATATTCCATATATATATATATATACATAATATGAAGGCGACGGGGTCAGTTAAAATATATTACTGGAAGGCTCTAGCTGGAGCTCTACACAGTGACAGACCGATGGGTGATGACCGTTCTTTCACAAACCTGAGCCTTGGAGCGGGTAGAATTGAGACCAACGTGCTTTAGTGAACTCAGCAGTTTTCAATCTGCTTGTCTGAGTCATGTTCAAGAAGTGAGAGCAAGTTCTAAAAGGTCAGCCAATCCAACAGTGATCTCATCTCATAATACACACACTTGCTCCATATGTGGCCTCCTTTGTAAATCACTAGCGGGTCTTAAATTTCACTTAAGATTATCGCACAAAATTTCATAACTGAATCAACTAAGTTGTCGGATCCTCATACGTCGAAACCGACGGGAGAGTCCATTATTATTATCATTATATATATATATATGTAAATATATAAATAAATATATATATATATATATATATATATATATATATATATATATATATATATATATATATATATGTGTGTGTGTGTGTGTGTGTGTGTGTGTGTGTTTATCTGTGAGTCTGTTGTTTTCTTTGGGACCATTAGACGAATTTTTTGTCAGCTTACTTGGCCATCTTCCGAAAACTAACCGTTATTTATCAGAGACGTCATCTAGTGTGATGTAAATCTCACCAGTACGAGACCTCATTGTCAACCAATGATGAAGTTCATCTGCATAATGGGCCCTCTTTTCGACCAGCATGCACCACGATGTTCATTGTTAAATCTACTACAAGTTATAAGAATGATGATAAAAATCGTTGGAACACTCAACAGCGACAAGAGTATTGTTAGAGTTCCAGTTATTAACAGACATAGCAGAAGATGAAATATTGCAATAGGGTTAACCATGTTGCCCTTCATTCTGGTTAACAGAGAAAGTTCCACTCCAGACATTGCAGTGTTAAATGACTGACTAGGCCAAAGCATTGATGTTAACATAATCGAACCTACGTGAAAAGGGTTGACAGCTAAGATGTGAAACAGAACGCCAAAGAACTTGCCAAAATTTTGTGTTTAATAGACAGAACCTTTCTGATTAACCAGTTTTGTGTTTGTCGATATTTCTGAGATGAGTTAAACTAACTATTTACACTATTTACATTGTTGGAAATGTAGTCCTCATCTTAATTTCCATATTCACGACGCTTCGGCTGTTGTACGCTTCGGTCTTCTTCAGGTGATATTTGTTCGAATTTAAAACTAAGCCTTTAATTAAGACCACGTCGGTGACTAGGTATTGAACTCTCAACTCTTTTGGTCAAGGCTCTTTTAGATGAATCAACCAACTGGGCCATGTGCCATAGGGGACATAGCAGATGGAATAAAATCTTAGAGAGTTGCGTTATCAAGAGGAATTAACTGAAACAGCTATTCGAAATAATGGCACGTGGATTTAGAACAATCTACTCCCATGGACGAAATAAAGGTTTCTGTTCGAAATTGCAGCAAATATAATCTGAAGAAGGTCAGAGCGTACAACGGCCGAAATTTCATGAATATAGAAATAAAGATGACATCTATCCTAAAAGTGTAAATAGTATTTAGTTTTTGAGTTTTATTACTTCGTTTCACGTAGATTTGACACACATACACAAAACTACGTAAATACGTGACAAACATCCTCATATGTAGACGCTTGACTCGGTTCTATTGTAAAGAAAGATAAACAAAAATGTTTTGGGTGAAGTTGATTCGCAAAGAATCTTTGCAATTCATTTCTTTCAATTTGAAAGAAAACTAATACCCAATAAAAAAATTTATTTAAATTTGTAGATCTGTGTTGAAGATTTTCTTCGTTTATGCACGCATATTCCTTTACACACACGTTCGCACGCGCGCGCGCATATATATATATATATATATATATATATATATATATATATATATATATATATATATATATATATATATATTAGTAGTAGTAATCTTATAAGTATATGTAACTACACTCGTTTCGGAAAACCTTCGGTTTCTTGATTTGTGCAAAAATCAAATCAATATCGAAGGGAAAAAATGGTATTAACTAAAGAAAGTCAAGAACATGAACGCCTGTCGAAAACAATCGTTCAGTATGCAGGTCCAAAGCCCAAAGAAAAAAAACCCCGATACGATTGCGCAACTAACTAAATAAAGTGCTCAATACAGTAAGTAGAGCAGACCTAGTTTTAACCTAGAAAGCCAGAAAAAACTACCAAGTTTTCACCTAAGCGTATCGTCAGGGAAGGCTGGATCCCTAACTATCCGCCTTGGTAGGTTTGTCTGGCTCTCTAGGTTTAACTATACATATATATATATATATATATATATATATATATATATATATATAATGTTTTGAAAAATATTCGTAGGCCCATAACGCAAATGGCTTTTTCCAACCACAACTATGTCCCTTTTCAATGGGTCTTATACAGAGTTGACAGTTCAAGTTATAAGCTTTCGATATGTTTTAAAGTAATTGTCGCATTGACAACTTTCAAGAATCTACTGATCATAATATGAAATTCAGACCAAAATATCTTTTATATATTGTGGCGAGCAAACAAAATGTGATGCCACCTGGGTGAAAAGAAAAGTTGTTAAACTGTTGCTAAGAAGTTCTATATATTCAATAGTGTACTTTGCAGATTGGCATCTCAGGTCATACAAGATTGTAATGTAACTTCTAATATTCACATGAACACAGTACGATGGGAAGTACACACCTGAACGCATAGTTCATACAAATGATCAAGAACTACTTAATAACCCTTTGCTAAAATCTAGCCTATACTACATATAGCAGAATTTCAAATAATCTAATATAACTTTCTCATACAGTACGTGTAACAAAGAAATTTCTCACTGCTGAAAACATTGCAGTATTACAAAATTGGTCTAAACAATGCCTTGGCATTAATATCACCGAACCTATATGCATCTAGTTAAACAATCTGGTATACAACAATAATCCAAGAACTTTGCGTTTACTGTCAAGAGGAATGGCTGGATATTCCTGACGTAACAATTTGTATGCTGTATTCTCGCGTCATTTTGAGGCTGTTTTCCTTGCCAATAGACGCTATACTAAATACGGATTACAACTTTTAATGTTCCTAAATATATAACTAAATTCATTTTGTACAATTTATTTTTTCTTCTGTTAATAAATTTATATCTATATATATTCTATATTTATTTGAAAGTCTCATAATCTTTGACTGCTTTCTTTTCGGTATTGTTATCCGCTCATCTCTCTCTGTCTCTTTGTACTCAGTCTATGTGAATGCGTCAACTTGAATTAGAGCCTTGAATGACCCAAAAACCAACTCCTAAAGTGACAGTGTCGAATAAAACAATTCTTAGTAAAAATGAAACAAAACGACTTTTTTTTTAATTAAGTGAATCATTTGCCCTGCTCACAACTGTAGATATTTACTTTGCAATGCTCAGTTGGTTATTAAGCGACAAAAGATTTCATTTAGAAAAAAGTTCTTTGTCAGCCTTACAAACAACCTATATACCCCAGGTTACCGGGTAGATAAGCTTCATTTAGTCTAGTAATGTCTTTTAGAGTCTAGAAAATATTCTGATAGACTATAATTCATTCCAAGACTTTCTTCTGATAATAATGATGGAATGCTATGCCTTCAGCCTATAATACCCGGTTCCGAAACGAACTTTTTTTTAATGTTCTTATGGGAGATATTAAGGATTTCTTAATGACAGAACCAAAATGTTTCTAATGGCCTTGTACTCACCACTTGAGAAGAACAGACATTATTCTTCCTATCGAGTTTGCTCCCAGGTTCATTAAAATGAGATCACCACTGTCGATTGTTGATGTTTTGCTTGACTAAGAAAAAGAAAATCAAAGGAAATATATTAAGCCGATTTTAAAACCTACCGTATACAACCTATGCCCAAGAGAGTTTGGAGAATGGAGTAAGTAAAAACGTAATGTAAAAAGCCACATCAATTTAGTCTGAAACATTTGTACGAAAATATTTCCTGTCAAAATTAGAAATGACAATGAGATTTGTCCGCAAACTCATATTTCAATACAGATTATTCTTGGGGAAACAATTTTAAAGTTGTATTCCTCCATCTCATATCGAGTTGACGTTTTAGTTCGTCCCAATGGGAGCCACATTAAATAATGCATATGAATTTTAATCTACCTAAATATGCGAAAATGTCTTTATTTTATGCAATACTTATTTTTTCCATAAATCAGTTAATTCTTCTTCCAATGGTTCATCACTTTTGCGCGCCGTATTTGCAGTATGACGATTAATTTCGGCCAGTATCTCCCATCGGATTGGGTACATGGGAACATAAAAACTTGAAAGAAATTATTCTTCTGAAAGTACATTGTCGAATATCTCAAACATTTTAGAAAGAATTAAGAAAACTGATATTTATCTAGGCAGCTCATACTTTACTACATCTAAAATTGTTAACGACTTATAACATGGTCCCTATTAGGGATAAGCGTAAATAATATCTCACATAATAATTATAGGGGACAACATGTTTATCTGACGTGAAATTTTATGAATGTTGCCAGCTTTTCCAAGCCACTCATTACTAACCGGGAAATATTATGGAGTAAATAGAATGTTGTAATTACAGAACTTGCAGAAAGTTCGCAAAAGGAATTGTTCTGAACAAAATATTAATATTATCTCATATATTATCTCATAGTTTGCAACATGAGAAATGACCCGGCATTTTGAGATTCACGGATTTATTCTCACGAGGCCTAAAATCTCATAGCCTGTCAAAGAGAGATTTTTTATAACTTGTCCCTTCATACGCGGCACGCGCAATGAGATCAACTTCCTTTAGGAGATCTGAATTGGAGCCGTCCAAAATCGTTAGTGAAATTCTACAAAGTTCGGTAAGACCTGCCAATCATTACTTTTTAACTTCTTCCTTTTTAAATTTTATCTGAAATGATTATGCAAAATGTCTTTATTAATTCAGTGGAGAAAATATTTTTTGTAGAGGAGTTACATTTACAAGGTTTATCAAATTTTGTATAATAGTTTTTTTTTATGCAATAGTCAGGACATACAGTTATAGTTTAGAGCGTCATTGTTTATGCTAGTTAGCTTTTATATGGAAATATAGTCAATGTATTAGGTTGGTGCAAAAATAATGTCGTTTTCTCACATGAATTTGAACGTCAAACAACGACATTATTTTTGCACCAACCTAATATTATTATTAGTGACTATCAATACATCAAGAAAAGGGATTTTATTATTAATGTTAATTTTATATGTGAAGTTAAGAACGAATTTTAAAAAAAGTTATATATATATATATATATATATATATATATATGTGTGTGTGTGTGTGTGTATGTGTTTGTGTGTGTGTGTCTGTGTTTGTGTGTGTAGTTATAATGGTTGAATCTGGTTAAATTCACTCTAGATATACTTTCACCCAACAGCGCAAATTGCAACAAAATAAAAACATCAAACTGACTGAAAACTCGGGTTATGTTCACAAATAGCCTCGTCGGATCGGGAGTTTCATGAGAATGACATGCATACCGCCAAATACGTTCAGAAATATCTAAACTTTCAGCTGTATAGAATACGTAATATTGGTAATAGACTTTTGCTTATATATGTTTGTTTGTGGCCTGACGATTGCATCTAGCATGAAACAGCCTGTCGTTTTTAAGTGTTGACTTCAATGTTCACTTTTATATTTACACACGCTCTATCTCTGATATTGAGCAATTTATTCCATAAATATAGCATAACTTAAGACTTATTTCTTCATATATATATATATATGTAAATATATATATATATATATATATATATATATATATATATATATATATATATATATATATTATGACAAGCAAACACTTAATAGAACATAGGTGCTATTTTATTTCATTGAAGGCAATAAAATATGGCTTCAAATCCTCAGACCTGTAAACCAAATGAAGATGGAAAAATTAACTCTAGGTTTAAAAATTAAGAATAGTGATTTTATATAGGAAGTAAGGAAAGGAAAGATATTAAGTTATCATTGTGTAGGAAACGAGGAAAGGAAAACTGTCTCAGTTGTATTAATAACCGTTTTGACCTAAAATGACATCTGGATTGTAGAGAAAAATCGTTACGTTAAATTGGAAATTGATAATACATTTGAAAAAAAAAAGATTTTAAGTATAAATTCGAAAATCTGTCTTCCTCGGTTAAGATTTTGACATATATGTATTCAACTTAAAAACACCTGTTAGAATTTATATTAAAAATAGGGATAGGATAAGAACATTAAAAGATAATCAAAATATAATCAGAAGCTAGCTAAAGATTTCAATTTAACCGTAAAAAAAGATCTATTCAAAACAAAATATAAAACTATATATATATATATATATATATATATATATATATATATATATATATATATATATATAAAAGTGAACATAGAAGTCAACACTGAAAGGCGACAGTCTGTTTCATGCTGGATGCAATCGTCAGGCAACTAGTCTTAAAGCGTGCTATATTTATGGGATAAAGTGCTCAATATCAGAGATAGAGCGTGTGTAGATATAAAAGTGAACAAGACTAGTTGCCTGACGATTGCATCTAGCATGAAACAGACTGTCGCCTCTAAGTGTTGACTTCTATGTTCACTTTATATCTACACACGCTCTATCTCTGATATTGAACACTTTATCCCATAAATATAGCACACTTTAAGACTATATTTCTTCATATATATATATATATATATATATATATATATATATATATACATACATACATATATATGTACGTGTGTGTGTACGTGCGTCCTTGTGTGTATGTGTGTGTGTTTTAAAATATAATTATCCATGAGATTATCCATAAATAAATTATAAATATACTATGATATACAGAACAAAATATCTAGAAATAAAATCATACTATCTTATATATATATATATATATATATATATATATATATATATATATATATATATATATATGAAGTTATATCAATAACTTTATTGTTTATATAAATGTTGATCCTTGCTTTTAACTGCATAATCTTTTATCGGCGTGCTTAATAACTAAAAGTGGATTAAGTGCATTGACATTTGACAAGGATGGAAATTGTGTTGAAATTGTTTGGTGTAAGACAAATGATTTTTTTTTTATTACACTACAGATTTCTACCTGTATTTGTCTATCCATGATTGTCTTTTGCGTGGAAGTAAATTTGTCAGATACGAGTTGTCGATGTTCAAGCAGCCCATACTGCAATATTGAAAAGTGTGAAAATCTAGGAAAATGTCTCGACCTTGTGAGATAATTGAAAAATTGTGGAACACGAAGATGACAATTGCGTTCTTCATTGTACCTGAAACGGCCTCGGAAAACTGAGAAAAGAGATTGAAATAATTGGAAATCCTAGAAAGTATTGAAACGAAACAATAAAATTTATGAAATTATCTTTCGAAAAGCAGATTGTTGGATGACTGGGAAGCATCGAGGCGTGAACCCTCTTGCTGCGTGGAAAAATGACGCAACACAATCTTCTTATCCCTATTCCAACATTTTTCATCTTGATTTGTACAAATGTAACATTCAGTCAGTTATGTGCCATGCATGATACACGCTTAAGCGATCATGCATCTTTCGATACATGACTGACAAGGCAGATTTTTTCCCGCAGTAGGTTGACATTTCTCTCTGCGGTAGACCCGTTGCGATGCAAGGCTATAGAACCCGATCTGTCCTGCTATTTATCCATAGCTGAGGGGAGAAGAGGAGGATTTATGCCTTTCTGAAGGGTATTAGCGCGTAAATGAATGTAATGGATTCGACTGGAATTCGAACTTGGCTCTCCGATTCCTCAATCTGAGAGTGAATATTATTATGAAATATTTATTTCTATTTTTGAAATGATTCTGTTTTTAATCGAATCCATTTTGAATCCTATTTGCTTTTCATCTTCTATCGAAAGATGCCTAGTTGAAAAGGTTCCTGAGATCCAAAGAATCCTCTCTATCTCTTACGGGGCTACAGTTCGCGAGTTCATCACGACATCATAACTAAATACAATCAGAGTTATTGGCATATATTGTGTTGTATCTCATCTATGAAGGAATTCTTCGCAGATTTGAGATGACCTCACGCAACGAATGAAAAACGTTTCGTGATACTTCCCTAGTAGTCGTAGAAGGTGATTTGATCAGACATCGATCAGATAATTCCTGTTTTGATCAATGAAGATCATCAAGAATTATTGATTCTCCAACATTCAGAGGAAAGTGGCAGATTTCACAGTGTTAAGACATTGAAATGCGACCAAATCATATTAATAACTCCCTTGTCCTGATGATCGCATTCACGGATTGAATAAGAGATGCTCTGTGAAAAAACACTCATGAGTTAAAACTGAACAATGAAAAAACAAATTCAAGGAATAAAAAGCAGAAGGAAAAAAAAAACGTTTTAGATTGGGCGCCTACTGTTGTGTTGTAGTTACTAAATCCATATTGCAGAGGATTTTCAACAGCTGCAACAACTAAAATGGATAGCACATGAAACTCGAAGAGAAAATAATAGTATAATCAAGATGATGACATTGAAAAATAAATCGAGTAAAATTTTAAGCACGACCCACTCTCAATACTGGAAAGAGCGATAAAAACTACTGTACTTAAGAAAGCTATTTTCCTGAAAAAAATATTTTAATCCGTAAATAGTACTGGCTGCTCGGTCAATAAATTCCAAAAGTCATCATTACATTCGCTCGTCTAGTGAATTCAGGAGTCACTGGATTCCTTAATATTTTAATATTTTGACCTGAGATGGAACAAATACATTGAGTCAATAGCTTTGTCCACCATAAGGAAAGTTGGCTCCCTGTGCCACGCCAGGAATTTTTTCTCGCCGGAGTCGATCCTTCAAATCTACAAATCAACCATTCGCCCTTGCATAGAGTATTGTTGCCATATATGGTCTGGAGACCCATCTTGCCTGCCTCAAGGTCCTTGATAAAATCCAGAGACAGATATGAAATGTAATTGGCCCTGATCTGGTATCTCGTCTGCAGTCGCTCTCTCACAGACGTGCCGTCGCCTCCCTCTGTCTTTTTTACAAATACTTTCATGGTAACTGCTCCTCCGATGAGCTGCTTTCGCTGGTTCCCAGACTTCATGAATTTAAGTTCTCAACTAGGCTGGCATCTCGCTATCACCTTTTCACTGTCGAAACTGTTAAATGTAGCCGTCTCTTCTACTCCAATAGCTTCATATCTCGCACTTCTTGCTTGTGGAACTCCCTCCTCTTTTCCTGTTTCCCTGATAGCTATAATCTCCAACTATTCAAATGTAATGTCAATCGACGTCTCCAGATGCCTTGATCTATCCCCTGTCTTTCTCTTCATCCTTTCCTCTATCACTCCTCTTTGCTCAAGCTCCAACTCTCTGTAACCCCTTGCGTGCTAGTGGTTTCCCGCCTTGCTTGGGGTGAAACGCTTATCGCAGAAAGAAATGGCAACCTACTGCGGAAAAAATCTGCCTCGTCAGTCATGTATTGAAAGATACATGGACGCCTAAGCGTGTATCACGCATGACACATAACTGACAACATTGATCGGAAGCTATGGGTAAATAGCAGGACAGACCGGGTTCTATAGCCTTGGATGGCAACTGGCGTACGGATGAAAGAAAGAAATAGCCACCTACTGCGGGAAAAAAATTGCCTCTTCAGTCATGTATCAAATGATACATGATCGCCTAAGCGTGTATCAGGCATGGCACATAACTTGACTGACTCGTTCTTTGTTTAATACTTCTTTTCTCCTGATTTTATTTTTGTTCCTCTGTGTAATTCGAAGAGTTATAGAAAGAATCACTTCAAAATATCTGAAGAAGGCTAGAGATTTTATCAGTCTAAATAACTACAGCAAGACAAGAAGAATAAAGAAAATCGCTCGAAATATTTATGGCTTATCAAAAATATCAAAATCTGACCGTCCTGGTTATGAGGATAAACTACATCCAACAGCAAGGCATCTGATCTGGAGGTTTTGGTTTCTGATCAGGAGGTTTTTGAGCCTGGAATCACCTCTTTATTTCTGGTTTTCCCAGATCGACTCTGATCCGGAGTGGTAGCACCTGTTAGGTTCCCTGCTTTGGGCAAATAGTTTACCTCGAAACTGGGTTAGGACACTATGGAAGTGTAAAATAGGTTTTAAAACCAGAAACGCTTTGTAAAAAATTATTACCAGTAATAAGTTTTTGAAGAAAAAAAACTATTACCAGCAATACATTTTTGAAAAAAATATTACCAGCTATACATATTTGAGGAAAAAATCTTACCAGCAATACATTTTTGAAAAAAATATATTACTACGAATACATTTTTAAGGAAAAATATTACCGGAAATAGACTTTTGAAGGAAAAAATATTACCATAAATAGATATTTGACAAAACAAAATATTACCAGCAAAAACAATTTTGTCGGCATTAAATAACCCATAGAGGTTGATATGCCGTAAAACAAAATAAACCAAACTAATCTAAACCAAAGAATACATATTCTATTCATACGAATCTATCCTAAAAATGTTGTAGGCATTAAATAACCTATTGAGGTTGATATGCCGTAAAACAAAATAAACCAAACCAATCTAAACCAAAGAATACATATTCCATTCATACGAATCTATCCTAAAAATGTTGCCGGCATTAAATAACACATTGAGGTTGATATGCCGTAAAACAAACTAAATCACACCAATCTAAACCAAAGAATACATATTCTATTTATACGAATCTATCCTAAAATGTTGTCGACATTAAATAACCCATTGAGGTTGATATGCCGTAAAACAAATTAAACCAAACCAATCTAAACCAAAGAATACATATTCTATTCATAAGAATCTATCCTAAAAATATTGTCGGTATTAAATAACCCATTGAGGTTGATATACCGTAAAACAAAAAGTAAACACAAACAAACATCAAAATCTGAAAACCTCCAACAACGAAAAAAGTGATGACATGACTTGCCACATATGCAATATTTCAGAAAGCAATGGGAAGGTTCCTAGTTCCTGTGCAGCAGCCGTAAGTGATCTCATCTGCCTTGGGTTGGGGCTCCCTAGCCGAGATACGTAGACTATGTTGGCGCCAGCTATTTTGTTAGTGATCACATCAACACCTTTCTTCGTGGATTAATTACCAGGTGCTTCGTGCTAAGTAAAGATATTATTCAAAATGTCAACAACTTCTGCAGATACACCAATGGGTAGTGAAAAGAAGAAAAAAAAGAAAACATTTATTCCTATCAATATTACAGAAAGTCAAACTGTTTGAAAATCTAGACAGAGATGTAAGAGTGAAGCGTCTGACTGAGTAGTTTGGTGTTAGAACAGCCAATATATACGGCCTAAGGAAACAGATGGAGAAATTGCTAAAGTTTTAGGCTGAAAGTGATGAACAAAAATGAAGGAAAGAATCGAAAAACACTGCACAGAGCATAAAATAATAATCTCGATCGTGTGTTGGAGTAGATTCGACAGCGTCGGTATGAATATATGCAGCTTATATAAAACCATCTTCAGGGTAGATGCATAATTTGTGTTATAAAATGTAAAGGGGTATCGTGTTTATGCCTGGGTTCCATTCCCAAGCTGCCCAATTTTATAGATGATATATGCAAATTAAATTACCTGTATTCCAAAATCTGAAAAATTCTTTAAACCGAAGCACTTACGGCCACAAGAGTTTCACATAAAGAATTCTCGACCTCTGACTATATTTCTATATTTCTGAGACGAAGCATTGTAACTATTTACACTAATTTTATTTTTCGCACTGTTTCGACGTTTCGGCCGTTGCACGCTCCGTCCTTCTTCGGGTGGCATACGTTCAAATTTCGAATCGATCCTTTTATTTTCGTCGACCGGAGTAGATTGTTCGAGTTCCACGTGCCAAGGACACATGGTCCAGTGGATAAAAGCGTTGATTGAAGCAATCCAGTAAAGTGTGAGTTCAATCCTTGGCCACATCAGGGGTGAACAAAAACCTGAAGAATTGAGGTACTAAAGGGAGACAACTGAAACTGAGACATCCAGAAAGGGCATGGCACATAAAACTAGAACAGTTTAATTATATGTAGTGGACTAAATAAAGGGTTCGTTTCGAAAATCCAACGTATATCACCTGAAGATGGTCGGAGCGCACAACAGCCGAAATGTCGTGAATCTGAAACGAAAGATAAGGACAACAGACCGAACAATGTAAATAGTTTTAATGATTCTTGACATGTATAAATAAATAGTTTATATACTGAGATTTTTTAAGACACTTTTTATGTTTATACGTTATTTTATAGATACAAATATTTAAGTAAATGCTCTGTTTATAATAAACAGTATTAACAACATTTACCGGCCTGAATGTCCAAGAAATTTCCATAGAAAATATGCGTCCTCCGACAGGAATCGAACCTGTATCCTATACGAAACCGTCATATAGCCTGACGTGACTTAACCGATTGGGCTACGGAGCAGCTTTCGATTAGCAAGGTCGAATTTACTGCCTTTAAACTTCAGTCTTCCATGAATGTCTCACGTACATTCATATCTGCTCAAAGCGTATCCAAATGTAAACAAATGACGTCACACATTATGAAATGGACAAAGTCCGACAATTATTTTAAGACATTTTTATGTTTATACATTCTCTTTATAGATACAGATATTTACGTAAATGCTCTGTTTATAATAAACAGTATTAAACAACATTTACCGGCCTGTATGTCCGAGAAATTTTCATAGAAAATATGTGTCCTCCGACAGGAATCGACCCTATATCCTAAACGTAACCGTCATATAGCGTGACGTGCCTGAACCGACTGGGCCACAGAAGAGCGTTCGGTTAGCAAGGTCGATTTTACTTTGTCCATTTCACAATGTGTAACATACTGAGATTTATAATTTTTTTCATGCGAAATGTTTGTTGTTGGGTTTTTTCTCGTTAATATACTGCGTATTAACAACTTCTTGCTCTTCTTCTATGTGCCGTGTCCCTTCAGGGTGTTGGTGAACATGGCTCTCCACTATTTCCTGTCCTTTAAAGATCTTGTCTTTTTGTTATCTCATTTGAACCTTGTTCCGTCATCCATTTTACTCAAACTCACTATAGATTCTCTAAAACGCTTCTCCCTGCATTCAAAATTGGTAAAGGTGGCGTGATTAAGAACAACATTTTTATTGACATGTCCGTAGTGACAAGAATACCAAGAATATGACAAAACAAGCTGCCTTTGATTTCGGTGCGTGTTGCCAGTTCGGAAATCAATTTCCCATTTGTTTTTAGAAATGATCAAATATGATTTATTTAACATTTAAAGGTTTGTCCAGGTTCATGGTTCTCTTGGACTGTTCCAATTTATCTGAACATAATTCATTACAAACCGATTACTGTTGGAATTTCTCCAGTAACACCAACCGCTATCTGTGGTGAATTATTAAACTAGCAAGTCTTTAAACATTTTCCATTCATCTATGATAATAAGAATTAGCAGCTACAACAACGGAAGCGGCCATGGCGTGTAACGTCGGGATGAAGAAAGGACATTAACAGAACATTCGTTCGCACGCTTTCAAAATGGCCAACAAGGTTTCTTTGAATAAAATGTATTCACACAAAACAATATTAGAACCAAAGTGTTGATAATTGCATAAAAGCTTCAAGATATACAACTGAGATCTGACTGTTCACATCTAATGAAAGCAAATCAAATGATTTCAGATTTGAACGTATTTAAGTTCAGCTGAAATGTTTTATGGAGTACTGCTGCCATATATGGGCAAGAGCTGCAGAGACATCACCTTACAGTTTCGACAGAGTCTAAAAGCGTATATTCGCGTCCTTTTGGGTGATGAATTATTTTCCACCCTAAAACCCGTAGACGAAATGTCACAAGCCTCTCGCTGCTCTATCGATATTTCCAGGGAAAGTTCTCAGACCAACTACATTCTTTTACTCCACCAATTCTAAACGTCACGGTTAAGACCCGACATGCCACGACATGAACGAAATGTTTTCTTCCTGCCTGCACAAAGTTTGTCGTCGGAGCTTGATGTAAACAGCCTCTAAAAATCGTAACTGTTCAACCAACCGTGCCTTGTGCAGCCCTCTAAACGCTATAACATATCCTCAAACGCAACCCAGGTAATCAATTAAATCAAGCCCAATCGTTGACTCACAAACTGGGTCAAACGACTACTGCTTTAGGGAATGAGTGTGGCTCACTACTATAGGCGTTTTCAAAGCCAGATTTAAATTCTGTGTTACAAAATAAATTATATATATATTATATATTTATTTTAGGATATTAAAACAGGTTAAAAACCGCTACATAATGGCATTTCGACTGGATAAATATGACTCCTCGGGCGAATATTTAGCTCTACTCTTCTAAATTAAATGTTACGTACAGGGGAATTATGCTGTATTTATTCTAACTTAACCCGGATATATATATATATATATATATATATATATATATATATATATATATATATATATATATATATATATGTAAGCAAATATGTGTGTGTGTGTGTGTGTGTATTGTCATCCACAGACAGGCTGCTTTGCTGTATCACAACTCCTCAGTGTGTCTAGACGTCCTCTAGCTAGGATCAAAACCGAAGAGTCTTGCATTCTTAGCCGTAATACTCACTGTTTACAAACCCACACTTCCTCCCAGAGAGCTCAAATGAAATAAATTTTTCAGGAGCATATATATATATATATATATATATATATATATATATATATATATATATATATATATATATATATATGTTTACGTGTGGATGTATATTTAGTATTGGCTTTTAAAAATTTTATAACCTTTAGAGTTAGCCTAGGTCAATTTTATGTAACCTCTGACGCACGTAGGGTCATAGACTATCGACATGCAACTATGGTTGATATTAATCCATTATTTCGGAGTCTAAAGGGGACAAACACAGAGAGAGATGACACTTCAATTCATTATATTAAAATATTTAAAATAAAATTATGAAATTATTTTAATAATTAAAGTAGATCACGCGTACAGTTATCCATTAAGGTCGTCGGGCGGCACATGTGCTTCAGCCATAGCAAAAGAGGTGTATCTAAGGCAAGATAATTTGACGGAGCCTATCTCTCTTCGGAGTGGTTGATTTTATTTCTCCTGGATTGTTTAGCATCTGATGGCAAAAGAATCTAGTCAGTCCTGCTATTTAAAACATAGGTGGCGAGAGGAGAAGAGGAACCATACCTTTTCCAAGAGTATTTGCATGAAAGTGAATGCAACGAATTCGGCCGGAATTCGAACCCAGCATGCTGATTTCTCTTTCCGAGTCGCCGACTGAATGTGTACATAATTCAATAGTTTTAATTTAAAGCATGTTATATCTGGCGAATGAGTCAATCAGAATATTAATCTGTTTTTTTTTTTTATTCCTGAGACTTGAGGGGGGGAACACAGAGTGTTAATATGTTATCATTTGTTTTCTAGACAGGAGCGTCTTCCTTACAACAAAATAGTTTAGTCTGTTAGAAATAGTCTGTCTTTTCATTTTACATTCAAGCAGTAATTTTAAAAAGGCGAATTTGCAGAAATTACGGAAACGAAATTTAGTTCTCTACCTTCAGATCCTTTCAAGAATAAATAAATCAGTTTTGTTTAGCCTTTTTCTGCATTAAATTCCTGTCTATGATAATACATTTTGTTTGAATAATTAAAATACAAACCTTTCGATATCAAATAAAATTTTGTAACGTCAATTTATCTTCGAGCAATCGCTTTCCCTGGCATTCTTACCTTACAATTTTTACCACGAATTCTTAGTTGAAGATAAATTTCCAAATCTTTTTTTTCTGATTATCTTTTCTCCAGTAAGAAAGAAAATGGATTTTTTTATCTTCAGCGTTTCTTTAAAAAAGAACATTTTCATGATATTTGAAAATTGATTCTATCAAATTCCTTAACTTTTTTTTGGTTTATTTGTTCCATTGTTTCGCCGATGTTCTTTGTGGCAGTAAAATTGAATGAGAAGAAGAAGAAGAAGAAGAAGAAGAAGAAGAAGAAGAAGAAGAAGAAGAAGACGAAAAGGAAGAAGAGGAGGAGGAAGAAGAAGAAGAAAAAGAAGAAGAAGAAGAAGAAGAAGAAGAAGAAGAAGAAGAAGAAGAAGAAGAAGAAGAAGAAGAAGAAGAAGAAGAAGAAGACGAAAAGGAAGAAGAGGAGGAGGAAGAAGAAGAAGAAAAAGAAGAAGAAGAAGAAGAAGAAGAAGAAGAAGAAGAAGAAGAAGAAGAAGAAGAAGAAGAAGAAGAAGAAGAAATTTTAACACTATTGGTGATAAAGAAAGTCTATGACAAAAAAATGATGACGGGAAGAAGAAAAAAGAATACAAAGAAAAAATTGAGAGAGAAAATGAATGAAAAACATCGACTATGTAGCAGACAGGGAATAAAAAAGAAAAAGAAAAGAAAAAGAAAAGAATTGGTGAAAAAAAATGTCTAAAAAATTGGAAGATAAAATGGAAAAAGTAGAATTAAAAGCACAAGCAACTCAACGAAACTTAATCAAAATTCTCTGAAGATAAAAATGGTAAAAACGAAACTATTCAAAGAGTTACAAGGAAAATACCAAAAAGCCATTCACAGATAAGTAAATAAGAAAGAAAGAAGGTTCAAATATCCGATACGAAAATGGAAGGAAAATGGAGAGCATTATAGTAATGAAACACGTGAATTGCTATAAAAATTAAAATGCAGTTCAGGAATATGAAGGCCAAAATATCTTTAAAAAAATAATCGCAAAGTAATTCGAAGAAAAGAAAAAACAAAACAAAACAGGGTCTCAGATTTTGATTAGAAAATTACTGTCTTAGATTTTGTCCGTCGAAAAATCAATTCTATTTAACGATACGTTAATTTCTTGTTTATTTTTTAAACTACCAAATCCGAAGAATTTCTCAATCTGCGACAAAAATTTACGAATGGGAATCGCTCTCCTCTCATAAAAATGATATGTGACTTTACGCATTAGATGGAAGCAAGAAAGCAAAGTAGTACCCGTCATAGAGCGATTGTCAGCTCGTCTGATATCAGTTCATGCATGTAGTTTGCTCCTAGCTTAATGTCTGGTTAGTTTAGCTGAGTCAAACTTAGATATATAAATATCGATGAGAAAATTCATTATTTCATTCCGTGAAAGAGCAGGATGCGTGCGTCAATGTTGATCATCTTACAAGCGATTGATAATAAATTTAATCTGCTTCGGATAATCCAGGCTTGTGCTAGATTAAACTACACTTCAAGGTATCTATAGAATGTATACCTCAAAGCAAACTCAATATTCAATCCTAGTTTAGTGAGTTTAATTCCTCTTTGATGCTCCACAATTATGATCCGGTGTTAGTCCAAGATAAAGTTAGTAAATATATCTTATATATTCCTTCAGTATAACTCATCTTGAATTGATTATTTTAGAGAATGTTGATAGTAAAGTCAGTTAGATATTTACTAAGTGACTCCACCTCTGTGTGTTTCGTTACTATGTTAGTGAGTTCATTGAATTCTCGGCAAGTGAGAGTCGTGGGTGAACGATGGAATAATGGATATTGGCTCGGATTCAGGAACCGGAGAGCCGAGTTCGAATCCGTTAAGTACTATACCTTTGGGAAAGGTATGAATTCTATTCTGCTACAACCCCAGCTATGGTTAAATAGCTGGACAGACCGGGTTGTACAGCCTTGGATTACAACTGGTCAACCGCAGAAAGAAATAGGAAGCAACTACGGTGAAAAAATCTGTCTCGTCAGTCATGTATCGAAAGATACGTGAGTGCCTAAGCGTGTATCACGCATGGCACATAACTAACTTAACATTGCTCGGACGCTATGGGTAAATAACAGAAGAGACCGGGTTCTGTAGCCTTGGATGACAACTAGTCTACCGCAGAAAGAAATGGCAACCTACTGCGGGAAAAGAATCTGCCTCGTCAGTCATATATCGGAAGAAACTTGATTGCCGAAGCGTGTATTACGCATAGCACATAACTGACTTAATATTTCTCGGAAGCTATGGGTAAATAGCAGGAAAGACTGGGTTCTATAGCCTTGGAAGGCAACTGGTCTACTACAGAAAGAAATGGCAACCTACTTCGGGGGGAAAACATCTGCCTTGTCAGTCATGTATCAAAAGATACATGATCGCCGAAGCATGTATCACGCATGGCACATAACTGATTTAACATTGCTCGGAAGCTATGTGTAAATAGCAGGACAGAGAGGGGTTGTATAGCCTTGGATGGTAACTGGTCTACCGCAGAAACGAAATGGGAGCCTACTGCGGGAAAAATTGCCTCGTCAGTCATGTATCGAAAGATACATGATCGCCTAAGCGTGTATGACGCATGGGACATAACGGAGATGCAATCCCTATTATTTATCGACTTGATTGTGTCGCGTCAGAGAGAGCCCATTTATTTTGAAATCGTGAAAAGATAGCAGGTTAGAAATAAGAAGACAGAAGGGATTCAATATTAAGCCACTAGAAGATACGGTTCTATCACACCCCGCGTTGCGTCTGTCCCCACCCCCGGGATGATATGTCGAACTGCGCCTCATTTTCTTTTTCCTGTCATTCTTAATTTATGTTTCACATTAGTTTAAATGGCAAGTTTTGATGAAAGCTAACCACAGATTTCATTTTGGATAATACCACACAAATAGAAAAGTTCGCAATATATAATGCACAATATTCATCTATATCTCAGAGATGAGGTATTATGATTACTTGCATTATTTACATCATTCGGACTGTTATCTTCATCTTCATTACCATATTCACAACGTTTCGGCCTCTATATCTCTAAGATGAGGTATTATGAGTACTTGCATTACTTACATTATTCGGACTGTTATCCTCATCTTCATTGCCATATTCACAACATTTTAGCCTCTATATCTCTGAGATGATGTATTATGATTACTGAAATTCTTTACATTATTCGGACTGTTATCCTCATCTTCATTGCTATATGCAACTGGAAATTATTAAAAACAGGGATCATATCATTCATCTAAAGGTTCGTGGGTTAATGTATCTTAATAAATTTGTTTGCGAAGATGTATTCTCGCCATTTATATCATTAACTTCACTATCTGCTTTTTGTATGAATGATTCATGTAATATATATATATATATATATATATATATATATATATATATATATATATATATATATATATATATATGGTATATTGTTGTGGATATCACCATTGATCGAATATATGAAGATTTGCCTTAATCATTTAATTAAGCAACATTTGAACCATCGACTTTGCGTGGGACTGAACACCGACCGTATTTAACTGAAGAATACACAAAAAGGAAATCCATTCGATTATGTATAAACAATCTATTCGCTGAATGCAAACATTGCTAACTGCAGCTTTTGCGTATGTATATGCATTTTTTTAACTAGATATGTTTATGTGTGTGTGTTTGTAAATATTCAGTGTGCATTAGTGCGATTAAAGATGTGTTGAAATTTCTGTGAGAATTTGTGTATGCGTGAATTCAATGTGTATGCATGTGTTTGTAACTGTTTTTTGTGTGCAAATGTATTTATATTTGTATTTGTATGTTATTTTATGCGAATGATCACGTTTGAATTTTTTAGTGTGGGTTTTTGCCTATGAGCTTGTGTGTGTTGACCATGTTCGTCGTAGTCTATAAATATAGAATCCAGCGCAGTACGTAATCTGTTCAATGAAACAGCGTTAAAGATTAACACTCACGCGTCAGACACTCTACTGGATCAGACTATATTGCCAATAGCAGCAGAAGCTGTTCCGTAATTCTTCAGTCTTCGAAGGTCTCGGGGGTTGGCAGTGAATATTCGGAAAAAAAAAACATGGCTGCCTTTATACACGTCGAATTAAATATTTTGAGCTTTCTGATTGGTTTAGACTTCTATTGGTCAACTATAAAATGAGTCAGCTCATTTTGGTTGGCTCACTAGTATATTAAAGTACCTAAAAACTCTAACAGTGTGTGTATGCATATTTATAATTGTGTGCATTAGTATAAGTTTGTCAATGTTTGAGCATCTTATGCGTTTTGTATGTGTATAGTTGTGTTTAAATATTCATGCATGTGTATTTGAGAGTGTATATGTGCGCCTACTTGAGAGTGTATGTTTTCGTGTGTATTCATACTTCTCTTTTGTGATTGTTAGTGTTCATGATAGATGGGCGTGTACACATGTGTACGCATGTGTATGCATGTGTCTGTGTTTGCCTATGTTAGCGTATGTCTGACGCTCTCTGTGTGTTTATGCATTATGTTTTCTATTATAATTTTGTGTGTGTGTGTGTGCGTATGTGTGTGTGTGTGTGTGTGTGTGTGTGTGTGTGCTATGCACGGTGTTTTGTGTTTTTTATGTTTGCAGACATATGTGTTAGTATTCGAGTCTACGTGTGTATACGTGTGTGTGTGTGTGTGTGTGTATTTGTGTGTGTGTGTGAAAGAGAAAGAGAGAGCTACAATAGACATTGCTCCACGTTATTTCATCTGCCCCATGTGCAAGTCAATCAGTCTTCGCCTTGGGCCTTTATGCACTGATTTTCTCAATGTAATTTCATGCCAAAAGAATTCTTCCCGCCAACAATGGTCGTCTGTGTGCTTCTAGCCACTGTTTTCGTCGATCTCATCT
>OZ038496.1:5979197-5981697 GCA_964036315.1 Acanthosepion esculentum
GTGTGGTAGCACCTGTTAGGGTCACAGCTATGGGCAAATAGTTAACCCAAAAACTGAGGTAAAAAAGCTTTATAAAAGCGTAAAAATAGGTTTTAATACCAGAAATACTTTGTAAAAAATATTACCAGAAATAAATTTTTGAAGGAAAAAAACTATTACCAGCAATACGTTTTTGAAAAAAAAAATATTACCAGCAATACATGTTTTAAAATAATATTACCAGCTATACATTTTTGAGGAAAAAAATATTACCAGAAATAGATTTTTGACAAAACAAAATATTACCAGGGAAAAAAAAGTTGTCGGCATTAAATAACCCATTGAGGTCGATATGCCGTAAAGCACAACAAAAGAACCAAACCGTAAACTTTCTTTAAACTTAATAACTCAAAAACGAAAGATTTGCGTACATATTTAGGTGTGAGGAACCGACTCCCAAAATCTGTAAAAGTATTTTTGATACATCTTGTATATATATATATATATATTCACTGAAGTAGCGACAGAAAGAGGAAGAATACAGGCATAGGAAGAGGAAGTGATTGAATGCTAGCGATAAAGAGTGAAAGTTTTCAGCTCTAAACCTGAAGCAAATTGACACCAAAATTGAAAACAAATTGAAGATAGCGACGATAGATAATGTAGCCGACAACAGCAGAGCCCAAAATAAGGAAGTGTCATAACTTGAGGTTCCTGGTAACAAAAATAAAAAAAAAATCTTTACGAACTTCGAAAGTGAGAGAAATCAATGACTGCGAAGATATACTGAAAAGTGAATACCAAGTGGAATTGGTATGTTTTCTTATTCTTTGACCTAATTTTATAGAAGCCAACTTGATGGCTATATTAAACTTACCGAGAGAGGAAGGACAAGTACGTACTTCAGTCTGCGATTGCAAAAGCCGTCGAAAGATTCTTCAGAATGGGTTGCCGGTACTTACCTGGAAAGGAAAGCAGAAATATTGATGTCAAAAATTTAATATATAAAATTTTAAGTTTATGAGCATGGCTTTGTGTGTCAGTGTGAGTGCTTTCTCAAATTCTGTAAAATTAACTACATATGAATTTGATTGTTGATCTGTTTGTCTGTGTTCAAATATTATGCAAATTTGTGAAATAAATGTATATCAAATATGTGGTGCAGTTCAATTTACATTACATGAATCATTCATACAAAAAACAGGTATTGAAGTTAATGATATAAATGGCGAGAATTCATCCTCGCAAACAAATGTAATAAATGATATTAACCTCGAACCTGTAGATGAATGGTATGATCCCTGTTTATAAATTCCAGTTGCATAAGTTTTTTTTTAATTTTTTTTTACAAGCTTTCATCTGTGCATACAGACATCATCAGGTATGAAAATATATTTGTTTTTTACATCCAGGTAATAACAGGACAACGAAAGAATAGATGTAATCCGAAATATGTTTTTAGAAATGTGTTATTGTTAATTGTAAGAAATTTTGGAGCGTGCGGTCGCAACGCTGAGGTTGAATTTTTAAAATTTTAAGATTGTGCGATTTTGTACTAATATGGTAATAGGAGAATTCTTTTGTACTGATAGGTTTTTTCAGTCAATGTGGCATGAACTAAATTGTTCAATAAATAGAGGAATGTCAGAGTTATTATTCGAAAGTTGCACGTCGGATCAGTTATTTTAATATCAAGTATGTGGTGCAGTTCAATTTATATTACATGAATCATTCATACAAAAAGCAGATATTGACGTTAATGATATATATATATGTATATGTACGCATGTATGTATATTCCAAATATATATATATATTCCAAATATATATATATATATATATATATATATATATATATATATTCCAAATATGTATACCTATATATGCACAGACAGAAAAATATCTGTCTCTGTCCCTCTTTCTCACACACCCACCGGCACACACATGCATACACACGCACACACACTCACCCGTAGACACACAGACATGCCTCAATTCTTATTTAAACCTAGAATGTTTGAATTTAGGTTCCAAAAAAGCTCTTCTTCTTAATGACCTCAAAATTCTAATACTGGTTAATAAGTATCCTAGAACTATTAGGTATCTTCACACATGCCGGAAAACATTCATCCCTAGAAAAAATTCCCACTTCATTTTTATTTATTTCTCGTTGAGAAAAGAAACATTCGTATCCGAAAAATCTGACTTTTAACATCTTTACTCGTCATGCTTCTATTTGGTCAAAAGACATATTAGTAAACAAGAAATATTGTTCATTTCATTATAAAATTAATAATGTTCTTGTTTTTTATCTTTCTTATTTGTTTTATCGGCTTAGTTTTCTTTATCTACATAGTATAAGAAGCATATGTATACAGTCCTCCTTTAATATATATCGTAATGAGACATGGGAACATTGCGCCCTGATGATGATAATTTCAAATTGTCGAAAGTACTTGGCAAGAGTCTTCCAACTCACAACAACTCTTAGGGATCTTATTATTCTTAGGGTTCTTATTAT
>OZ038496.1:5986697-6004197 GCA_964036315.1 Acanthosepion esculentum
TTCCTGTTTCCACAGGTGATGGATTACCTGCAGTTCGAGGTGTATATCCTGACTCACTGTTTTCTAAGGAGAAAAAGAAATAACTTTGTACTTGACAATGTCGTTTTTTTTCATTAGCATTCTTATTTTTCTTGTTTTAAGCGTAACATTTCAACCGACGTAACCGCTAGCCTAATTCCGTCTCCTATTGCATCGAGTTAATGCAAAGGACTTTATCATTTTAAACTTATGCTTATTTCATTTTTCTAGATAGTTCTTGCTATCAGTTATTCCATATATAGTCCGGTCCAGTAACACACAATCTCTGCCGTGTTTAAATGTTTTCCTAACATCGTACTTGTTATTCTGTTCACCCACCAATCTTTTAATGTTCCATAGATACGTTGATAGAAATATATTAAATTTCGATTCGTCATTTTCTGTCACCTGAGACCACTTTTAGCGAAGGGAATGTGTGCTCACCATTTCTTTAAGAAGGCGTGAGCCTTTTTGCAGGTCACATATCACACGAACCTGAACTGCTTAAAGCGAATTTCATGATGGTCATACTTTCTCTGAAGCCATCGTTTTGGCTTACGTTAGTTTAATTTATAGTGATTTTCCAAGCGTAGATTAGATGTGCCACAAGACCGAAAGTATGGGTCACACAGCGAGGATCGGACTCACTACTCAGTCGTAATTGTTCTAGCGAGACAAGCTTGCTCCCTATTACACCGCCTCGAGGTTCCCAATAGTGATTTTCCAAGCGTAGCTTAGATATGGCACAAGGCCGAAATTATGGGTCACACAGTGAGGATCGGACTGACTACTCAGTCGTTATTGTTCTAGCGAGACAAGCTTGCTAACCAATACACCGCCTCGAGTTTCCCAATAGTAATTTTCCAAACGTCGCCTAGATGTGGTACAAGGCCGAATGCAGGGGTCACCCAGTGAGGATCGAACTCACTACTCGGTCGTAATTGTTCTAGCGAGACAAGATTGCTAACCATTATATTTATTTTGTAAAAAATACAAAATTGTGGCACAAGGCCAAAGGGGAAGTGGGGAAAAGGCTGGTCTTGCACTAGCTATCCTATTCCTAGTTAACCACAATCATGACCCATTCATTCATTACAATTACACATTCACCACAAGAACTTGTCCATCACCATTCAATTCAACACACGCCACAATACCACACATATACGCAAGGGTCCTACAAAAACACCTCATGCATTAAAAATTTGTAATGTTCGTATATATATATATATATATATATATATATAAATTCCATGAAATATGAAATGATGGGGGAGGTGATATGAATCCCGACAAGAAACCCAAAACGTCAACCAAAGACAAAACGAAAACAAAACAACGTTAGTAGGAATCATCCATCCCTCAAAATAAATGAGACTGGCCGCTGTATTCTGTCTACAGATAGAATCAAGAAGCACACTCACTAATGGAATGGGGAGGGGAAAATAAATGACGGAATGGGGAAATCTAAAGCTGACTCAGCTGAGATGAAAAAGGGGGTCAAAAATAAACTGGGGAGATTGGGAATCGCGACATGAATCATAACAGAAGAAAAAGCCAGGAACAACACGTATTCACATTAACTAGGAACACAAAATAGTGTCGAACTTAACCAGGGAGGGTCCACAGGAAACCGCCCCGCACATTGATTTTCTAAGCGTAGTTTAGGGGTCACACATTGAGGATCGAACTCACTACTCAGTCGTTATTGTTCTAGCGAGACAAGCTTGCTAACTATTACACCGCCTCGAGGTTCCCGATAGTGATTTTCAAAGCGTAGCTTAGATGTGGCACAAGGCCGAACGTAGGGGTCACCCAGTGAGGATCAAACTCACTACACAGTCGTAATTGTTCTAGCGAGACAAGCTTGCTAACCATTACACCGCCTCGAAGTGCCCCGTCATTTTAATTTTTATCAACGCCATTATATTCCTATTGATCAACTAAAGACAATGAATATTGGAAGGTGTTTTTGGTTGGATACCTACATCTTTGATATTCGTAGAGCCGAGTTTGAATTCCAGTCGGTTATATTAGATTTACTTACGCTCAAATAGTCTTGGGAAAAGTATGAATCCATCGATTCTGCCTCCCCATCTATGACTTGAATAGTAGGAAAGACTGAGTCCTATAGCCTTGGTTGGTGAGCAGTCTACCACAGAAAGAAAGAATCTAACATTAATAGTGGTTTCTCTTAAAAGTGGAACTCAGGTTTGAACTCTGCCTGAAGTATATTCACAATTTCAATTCAGATATGCATTTTATTCCCAAAACGGAAAAATATAATAAAAAATTCAACCGACAAAAGTTGTCGGTCGAATTTAATAAAAATTTGGATGGATGGATGTCTGTCTCATTTCTTCTCTTCTCTTCTCTTCTCTTCTCTTCTCTTCTTTCTATCTATCTATCTATCTATCTATCTATCTATCTATCTATCTATCTATCTATCTATTTCATTTTCTTCCTCTTCTATGTATATATGTATGCATGTATGCATCTATCTATCTAACTATCTATCTATCTATCTATCTATCTCATTTCTTTTCTTTTCTATCTATCTATCTATCTATCTATTTATCTATCTATCTATCTATCTATCTATCTATATCATTTAATTTCTCTTCTATCTATCTATGTATCTATCTATCTATCTATCGATCTATTTATCTCATTTCTTTTCTTTCTATCTATCTATCTATCTATCTATCTAGCTCTATCATTTAATTTCTCTTCTATATATCTATCTATCTATCTATCGATCTATTTATCTCATTTCTTTTCTTTCTATCTATCTATCTATCTATCTATCTATCTATCTATCTATCTAGCTCTATCATTTAATTTCTCTTCTATCTATTTCATTTCTTTTCTCTTCTATCTATCTATCTATCTATCTATCTATCTATCTATCTCGTTTAATTTCTCTTCTATCTATCTATCTATCTATCTATCTATCTATTTCATTTTCTTTCTCTTCTATGTATGTATGTATGTATGTATGTATCTATCTATATATCTATCTATCTAAATATATATAGATTTCGATAGATATATAATTGTTATCTTACATATGTAAAAAGAAAGATTTATGTTTATTTGTCTGGTGTCCAAATGATGTTTGATAGTTTTATGGGACACACAGATCGCTCTTTATATCACCACGTCACTGGTTGTCTTTGAAAACATTTCGAACATAAACATTACAAATCTGCAAGCGTCGTTGGGCAAGTCATTGCACTTGACAAGCCGAAGTGTTGCTGATTAAATTAGACTTACATTGCAGAAAATACCGAACATTACGATTTCTTTCAGAGTCTCTTCTTGTCAGTAAATGTAAAATCAATACTGCTATTATTATTTAAAGTGCCATCTCCTTTCATGACAGGACCGGTCATGTTTCTCCACAACTTCCTCTCTTTTGTTGTTTCTAAGTGATTTTTGATCGCTGTCATTTTTAACTATCAATTACAAGCGTGTTGTCAGATAAATGGTTCGCTTCGAGTGAATGAAACTTGTGGTCTTAGTGAGCACAATCCTTCTTTGAAGCATGTGGACTGGCGCTACAGAATCGCAAACAAATATGTCTTAAGTAACAGAATCACTCGAGAACTTGCATCAGCGGGATCGAGTAAAATGGATAACGCATATAACTTGAAGAGAAATTAATAGCATGATGAAGATGGTGTTCCGCATTACTTCAAAGGAAAGGTTAGGAAGAAAGTCGTTATCAATACTGGGAAGAGTAACAACAGTTACTACACTTGAGCAAACATAGTTCTGTGAAAAACGGTTCGAGAATGAGTTATTAAGAGGGAATTGTTTTCTAGTGAGTCTGAGTGAGAGTTTTAACGTTAATACATACGGTGCATATACAGTATGCATATATATAAATATTTTGTGCATATATATGTACATGCGTAATTCGCATACGAGCTATTTCCCGTCTCCCCGCACTCTCGTCTCTCGGTCAACAAAGCAGAAGGGCGTAAAGCATGTCATGTTTTGTCTACTAGTCAGTGCGTGTGAGCATTCAGTTTGCTGCCTTTACTTGAATTGCAGTGCAAGTTTGAAGATGTAAGAATTAAATATTACAGTGGTGGAGGGGGGGGACAGCAGAATTTTAGAAATACCAAAGTGGAGACATGGCCCAAAATCAGTTGGGAACCACTGGTCTAATATTTGCAAACTGATTTAAGTAATTTGAGCCTCTTTGGGTGCACCACTTTCGTGGCCCTGTACCAGACATAGTCAAGTAAATATTTATATCTGCTATAATATGTGACTGATGACTGATATTATTATATTTATTCTGTTAAATACACAGAAATGTGGCACAAGGCCGAAGGGGGGATTGGGAAAAGGACGGTCTTGTTCTGTCTTAACTATAACTTAGCTAATTACAAACACTGACTCATACAATCAATATTCCTTACACCAAAACAACACATTCATACGTACCTCTCTTACTACATCCATCATAATACCTTACTGTCTCTATGAAAATATTAACTAGTCCCCGTATGTACAATTCATTGTCTGTGGGGGGGGGGAATAAAATAACAATTCTAAAAACTAACTCCAATGAGTATTTACAATATGAAACAAAACTATTTACAAGAAACAAAAGAAAATAATATTAGAAATAAAACCCCCACAATCACTAAATATGGCAAAAATATCAGTTAACTGGCCGAAATTAATGCGGGACTATAATAATATAAAACATTCATTCATCCCAAGCACACACACTGACACGCACTCATTCAGACACAACAACAAATACGAAAACACACACACGAAAACGCAAGACGCCCCGCATCCACCAGAGAACTGACATCACTGACCACCTAACGAGGGAGGGGATGGGGTATTAAACTTAAAGAAAAATAGGGACAGAAATAAAAGGGGGCCAATAAGCATACATACTCTAGCTAAATTAACTGAAAAAGGAAACTAAAACATCAAAAGTAAACCTAACCATGCCTAGTTTCGGGATGGGTTGCACAAGTTCACCCCAAAAAGAGCAATATCCTGATGCCTAACCGGCATCAAAGTGCCACTCCAGGTCAGCCCCTAACTGTTGTTATTATATTTGAAATGAAGCTCTTGCGTATTATGAAATAATCGTGAGAATATGGTAAATAGGAAAACTAATCGTGAGAATATGGTAAATAGGAAAACTAATCGTGAGAATATGGTAAATAGTAAAATAATCGTGAGAATATGGTAAATAGGGAAAACAATCGTGAGAATATGGTAAATAGTAAAATAATCGTGAGAATATGGTAAATAGGGAAAACAATCGTGAGAATATGGTAAATAGGAAAATAATCGTGAGAATATGGTAAATAGGAAAAAAAAAGAAGTAGTGTTTGTGAATTGTTAAAAATGAAGAATTTTTACCATATTATTATATTCTGGAGAAAATAAGATTGCTTTATTTTGCTTTATTTTGCTTTCTGTTGCCTGCAAAATAATTGGATTCTTCTAATCTGTAAAAATCTTTAACGGTTGAGTAGTATGAATCTGGTTAGCAATCAACTATTTCTTAGAAAGAACATATAAAAATGAACTATCGATAATAATTCTTTATTTGAGTGCAATTATATAAGTGTTTGCTTAGCACTGAAGATATTTTCTGTAATCGGTAACGTTTCGTTGTAATTAAAAAATAAATGTAATTGTATTCCTAGAGAATTTACGAAATAAACCTAATATCTGAGCGTATTTTCTTTTACAGACAGTTCGCCCAATACGAGGCCAAAGAGACACTCATGGTAGATGGTTACTGAATGAGATTGCTTTAAGGAAGGGGAATTGTAGAATGTGTTTACGTGATGTGTACCGGCGCGTTATCGAATGTCTTCTAGTTTATATTGTATGAAGTATCAGTTAGTGGTGTAGAACAGACAAGATATTACCAATTGTTACTCTTCGAAAATTTCCAAATGTCTTGGCACTGGAATTTTGTTCGACGGACGCCTCAATATAATAATTCAAGATTTCCATGCAATATTTTTTTCTTTAATCTCTTTTATTTTACCGTTAAGCAGGTGGGCGATTATTGAACTGTAAATTAGAAACTGCGATAAACACACACACACACACACACACACACACACACACACACACACACACACACGCGCGCGCATCCATACAAATCAATAAATTAAAAATTGCTTCAATATATCGTTCGCGGATTCCTACAGCCCCATCTCTCTTTCCCCATTCTGTCTTAATACTCATGCTCAACTCAATACATTTCACTTATGGTAAGACGTTAAACTACATCGGCGTCCTGGGTAAGACGATAAACTATATCCAGCAGCAAGGCCTCTGATCAAGAGGTTTTGAGGAACGTGGAACCACCTCTTAATTACTAGGGTCCCAGCCCAGCTATGGGCAAATAGTTAACTATTACCAACAATACTTTTTAAAAAACTATCTCGCAGGACACAGTAAACCAACTTTCTTAGCAGGTTCCTTTGTAAACCCTCCTTCTTCATTAAATTCATTCCGTGTTTCAGCGCCTCTTGTTTATTTTCTTGTAATATCTTTGTAATTTCCTTTTGATGTTGTTCTTTAAAACTTCTTGCCATATTCTTCTTCTTTATTCTTCGTAATTTTTCCCTCTTTATTCCTTGTTTTCACAAGAATCTCATTAATTTTTTTTCTTTTCTTCAATTTTCTTCCTTCCCCAACATTTCATTCTCTCTTTGTTCAGCGTCGTTCGTTGTTCAAAGACGTTCCCTAAGAGACTCACCAAATTCTTTGCACAATGATCGAATGTAAAAATAAGAAAAAAAAAAACAAAAGAAAAAATCTTTCAATAAATAAATCTAAGAAGAGACAAAAAGAAAATACTTGAAATGCTATATGTGCTGCTGAATGAAGATTGTAATCAACCCTTCTGAAATCGACATTCCTAAACACAGAAACGACAGTTGGATTGACTACAGGTACTTAAACAACAAAAAGAGGAAAAATCGATCAATCAATCGATTTAGAGGAAATATACACTCTTTTCTTTATTATTTTTCTCTTTATTTTTTTCATCGAATTTATCAAATATTTTACCACGATTTTATACTTATTTGTATTTTAATTTTCCTCTTCGGCATTTGCAGCTGTAATTCCGATAATACGATACGCTTGTGTAGTTTTGGCTCCGAAACGTCGTAAATACCAATTTGCACGTGTAGTGAGTTCCAATCTTACTGAGCTGCTTATTTTTTGCGGTCAAGTGTCAGTCTAAGATAAACTGAGAAAATTACCACTAGGCCAATGTCTTTCACAGAGATCTGCATATCCCATAAACGCAATAGTTCGATATCAAAGACCAGTTAAAATACAAAGTTTTCACTGCTGGTTTTTAAATGCATTTAGCTTCTTAACACAGCGCAAACTATACTTCAGTTGGCTCTAGACAATGCTTTGTAAAATCTCAATTTTAAAATCAGCAGCGATTTTATGAACGATATTCCTAAAATCTATGAGAGATGACCTTAAGGTACGAAGATTTAGGGCGACAATTTGGTAAGTATTCCTGTATGACATTGAAACATGGACACTGTCTGGAAAACTTGAGAAAAGATTAGATGGCACCTAAAGAAGAATTTTACGCTGAACTAAAAAATATTTGCAGGACACACATTCTACTAGAGAAATAATACATGACAGCTTATGTGCTACTCCATACCCGGCGAAAGCTCGGTGCGTCTAGTTTTCCAGTCACTGTTATACATCAGATCAGAGAATAAAGTCATCTTATCACTCTGCAATCCTAGATGTCAGGAGAAGCAAGAAACTGACCTTCCCTAATGTCTTCTGCCGAGACATTGGGATTAGCAGGGAAGACCTGATAGCAGCAATGCAGATTCGTGAGTAGCGGGTGGGATTCCGGATTTTATGACCTCAATTGAAATCGAAAATTGACGTTAGCTAAAATCAATTCATCTGTCCAGAATCAGTAACGGGATATTTTTCATTATTTTTCTCTTTCTTTTTTTCTTTCGATAACACGATGACGATATATTTACGGCGAAAATGAAAAACAAAATCGTGACTTAGAATTTAAGTAATTTACCTTCGATTATCAAATAATGAAAATAGATAATTTAATGGCAAAATGAAATTAATGTTTACATTTCAGGATTGCGTCTCAACAACGGACAGAATTTGGATACATTTTTTTATGTATGTATCCATTGCTGCATATTTCAGTGAATTTTTTTTCATATTTGTTTTATTTATTTTAAAAATATGCTTATTTCTAAACGCTTTAAGAAACATTTTTTATTCATTTCTAAAAAAACATTTTGATTTTCATTCTTCCTTTCGATATCTAAATATTTTTATTCAGACACACGCTTATTTCTTGCTTCTCTTCATCACCCGGATTCACATTGTATAATTATTACTTTTACAATCTCTCACTACTAGCGTTATCTATCTATCTATCTATCTATCTATCTATCTATCTATCTATCTATCTATCTATCTATCTATCTATCTATCTATCTATCTCAATCTTTAATATTTATCTGTCTTTTTGTATCTATCTCTCTTATTCATATCTACCGATTCTATCTTTATATGCCTTTTGGTAACTATCTCTTTTAATCATTCATATCTATCTATCTATCTATCTATCTATCTATCTATCTATCTATCTATCTATCTCAATCTTTAATATTTATCTGTCTTTTTGTATCTATCTCTCTTATTCATATCTACCGATTCTATCTTTATATGCCTTTTGGTAACTATCTCTTTTAATCATTCATATCTATCTATCTATCTATCTATCTATCTATCTATCTATCTATCTCAATCTTTAATATTTATCTGTCTTTTTGTATCTATCTCTCTTATTCATATCTACCGATTCTATCTTTATATGCCTTTTGGTAACTATCTCTTTTAATCATTCATATCTATCTATCTATCTATCTATCTATCTATCTATCTATCTATCTATCTATCTATCTATCCCAAAATTTTTGTATCTATCTATCTATCTATCTATCTATCTATCTATCTATCTATCTATCTATCTATCTATCTATTTGTTTTTCTACGACTTCAATTCTTTTCCTTCTCATTACATTTTCTTACTCTCTCATCCCTATTTTCAAAAATTATTCTCTTCCTTATCCCTTTTTCGTGCCCTTTTTCTGTGACTTTTATTTATTTTCTGTTTTTATTTATCAGTAGTTAGTGTATCACGCGGCTTCGATTGTCTTCCTGTGTCATTTATATTACCGCCATTTTTTCTTCCTTTGAGCATATTCTTTCCAAATTAATTTGTTTTCTTCTATTTTTCCCTTTTGTTTCTCTTTATTTTAGTCTCACTATAATACTTTCCTTACTGTTTTATTTCCATCTTTTACTCTAAGCGTACATTGCGGTAATTTAAAACGTTCCTTCTTTCTTTTTTCTGAAAACATTTTTCTTTTTTTTCGTTTTCCTCCCGCCATTTTCGCTTTTCTTGTTCACTGTTCTTTTTAGTTTTATCGAAGTGCAACCAATTCATTGCTTTGTTTAGTTGTTTGTGTTTTTCCTTCCTGCTTTTTGAGTTTCCTGTCGCCTTCAGCAATTCCTAGCTTTTTTTTCCCTGCTCTTCCCGATTCTTTTTCGGATTTGACTTTATTAAAATATTTTTTTCTCCTTTTTCGTTTTTATGCATAGTATTATTTTTATGAACGTCCATCAGACACGCCTGTGGCCCGAACATGACACTAGTATTTAGAGATCGGTGACTCTAGAAGCGGGCCTGGAGCATGGGGAGTAGAAAATAAAGAGAAAAAAAGAGACAGAGGGAAACAAAAAACAATTCAACTTGAAACAGTATTGGGGATAATAACACGTGGCAAAGTAAGACGAAACAAAAATCATGGCTGATATCTTCAACTGAATCGACTTGAAATGTCAGACACAACCGTTTTTGATATTAGACAACATTATTTTATTTTAGATATTTTGCCTTCATTCAGTTGTTTTTTGTTTTTTTTTAATTGATTCTATTTTTTAGAAATTTATTTTATTAGATAAAAATGTTTTATCGGGAAAAAACATTTCTGATTTTGGAAATGTAAAACTTCTCTAATTGTAAATTATTGTATATATGATATAGAAGTGTTTACATATATATAGATACCCTCATACATAACGTTATAATACATCTGAGGGTTGGAAGAGCGTGGAACAACCTCTTAATTGCTGGTGTTCCCAGGTCCGCCCTGATCCGCGGTGGTAGCACCTGTTAGGGTCCCAGGTATGGGCAAGTAGTTAACGCCAAAAACTGGGGTAAAAGCACACGGTGAAAATGTAAAAACAGGTTTTAATACCAGAAATACTTTGTAAAAAATTATTTCTAGCAATAAATCTTTGAAGAATAAAACTATTACCCGCAATACATTTTTGAAAAAAATATTACGAGAAATAGATTTTTGACAAAACAAAATATTACCGACAATAAAAAATTTGCCGGCATTAAATAACCCATTGAGGTTGATATGCCGTAAATCAAAACAAAACAAACAAACACATACACACTTTATACTTACACGGTAAAAACTTAGCGGCTCGGACTGAGGAATCGGAGAGCCGACTTTGAATTCCAGTCGAATCCATTACATTCACTTACGTGTTAATACCATTGGGAAAGGTATGAATCCTCTTCTTCTTCGCCAGATAGGATTTGGGGAGGGAAGAAGAAGTGGATTCATAGGTAAATGGCAGGACATACTGGGTTCTATAGCCTTGGATGGCAACTTCAAAGAGAAGTACAACTCTGAATTCAAAACTCGCGGAAGGTCGTTTGCGGACCTTGCGGGACGTGGTGAACCAGAACTCTATAATTGGCTCTTCAAAAACTGTGGTTTGTCCTGCATAAAAGCCTTCACCACTATAATCAAGTCACATGTACAGGGGTCTGGCTGTCGGATTCTAGGAACTGAGTTGCTTGGCTCCATACATTCGAAAAACCGATGGGAGAGTCCAGCATATATATATATATATATATATATATATATATATATATATATATATATATATATATATATACATACATATATATATATATATATATATATATATATATATATATATATATATATATATATATATATATATATATATATATATATATATATATATGTGTGTGTGTGTGTGTGCGTATAGAATAATGGGAAAGAACACGTAAAGTAAATAATCCGGAGTTCTTTAGTATTTTTTTTATTTTTAAAAAACAATGCTCCATACAGAAGTAGAGCTTAAGTTAAATTCGTACATGAATGCCATCATCCGCTTTGGAATAGATACCCCGCCCTACCTCGGCTTGACCTTTTCGAAGGTGACGGATATGTAGAAAAGGATTAACTGTTAGACCACCTAACAAAAATGGCCGCCCTAGCCGTTTCCATAGTAATTAATTTTGCGAACGAACATGCTTATGAAGATGCGTAGAAGAAACTGGAAAACCAATCCTTTAACAGGAAACAAGAGATAAACCTCTACTCCTGTTCAAAATACTGACGAGGCGTATGAACCGGACGGCAGGCGAACCTATCTACTCCTATTGGGAGAGAAAAATATAATAATTACAGAATATAATTTCAGATTTCAGGCGGAGACGGCAAAAGTTGAAGGAACTGGAGACCAAATTCTAAACACGAAACAAGGGATAAATCTCTACTGCCATTCAAAAGATTTACCATTGTTACGTAGATTATATGAAGTAACTTTATTAAAAGCAAAAGTAAGTCTCCAAATACAAAATGAATCGATGTATAAAGACGTTTGAAAAGTTAGTACATCTTAGAATCAGCCAATAATTGTCAAGCTGTTGTAGACGGCAAGAATTGACTATTGATTGTTAGAATGTATTGGTCAGTTGTACTGAGATTTGTACTCAATTATGGTGTAACAAAGAAAGGACACCAGTGGGCGAGGAGAATGTAGAGGGAGAAAAGCAATAGCAAGAAATTTGACCAAGCACTTAGATTTGGCTGTCGTCAAATCAGTGATGGATATGTTGGGTGACTTGAAAGATTGACGTTTCTCTCGTCAAGTTTTACTGAGACATCTCGGTGACAAAGCCATTTTCATAAATGGGTAACAGCACAAGTGTAAAAGATAGTTAAATAAAAGGAACATACATTACGTCGTGGAATATTGGTTTCTACTCTACTGAGTCTGAACCTTTAAATGGTGACCCCATTTTTTGCCACATTAAGTGAAGCTTATTTAATATTGATCGATAACAGACTGAGATAGAGACAAGGAAGCAATCTATAGGCCGATAAATATGAGGAATAAAAGAACAGACGTAAGTAGATACAAGGAAAATAGAGATGCAAAAAGAAACAGCTATTGTATCTCTTTTCCTAATAATACAAATAGTATAATATATTTTTGAATTGGACAAAGTCCGACAATTTATTTAAAGATATTTATATGTTTAACGTTCTTTTTATAGATACAAGTATTTAAGCAAATGCTCTGTTATTTAATACTGTTTATTATAACAATAATGTTTATTATTTCAATATTTTAGTATTTTTTTAATAATTAATTTATTTAATTTTAATTTTATTATTATTTTTTTAAATTTATTATTTTTAATATTTAATTTTTATTTATTATTTTTTATTATTTAATTTTAATTTTTATTTTTATTTATTTAATATTTAATTTATTTAATATTTAGCATTTAATATATCATGATAATTGTAAATAGTTTTGATAATATTTTAATGTTTTAATATTTATAAGATTTAATATTTAATTTATTTAATATTTAATTCATTTAATTTTAATTTTAAATTTATTATTATTTAATTTTATTTATTCTTTTTATTTATTATTTAATTTATTTAATATTCAATTTATTTAATATCTAACATTTAATATTTTTAATATTTTAATATTTCAATAGTTTTAATGAATAGAATGATCGTGTTACATCAGTCTCTCGACTTAATTATTTTACCTGCCTAAAAAATCAGCATTCGAAATTCGGAGCATTTTCTTACCTTGAACACAAAAGCAAGAGGCTCAGAAGACAAGAAGTAAGTATATATGCCACTAAACAAGCAGGAATTGAACCAGTACACCTCCATATATTTATTAAGAATAGCAAAGTCTCTTACAAGCAAAGTCTGTATGAATACCGAAACAAGTTCTTAAAAGAAACAACATGAATGGACTAAGGTTCAATTGTAAGACGACAGAATATACAGTTTCGGCCAAAATGTTCAGAACGGCATTGTTTTCGTCAGAAAAGTAGGTATAAGTTTTTATCAAAGTTGTTTTTTATTCTATAATTTTCACAGACAATAAATACGATATTAATTGTTATTGTCTGAGTTTTGGTGTAATTTGAGAGGATAATACAAAAGTTATGGATGATTTAGTGATTTACTGCAAAACCCATGGCGGCCAAAATGATCAGAACGGTTGTGAAAATTATAGAATATAAAACAACTTTGATAAAAACTTATACCTACATTTCTGACGAAAACAATGCCGTTCTGAATATTTTGGCCGCAACTGTATGGTCGTTAGCAAAAGGGACGATCCAATATGTGAGCTACGATTTGGGGACGACAAAATCAAACAAGTTCCGTAATTTAACTATATAGGAAGCGTTATGACAAATGACAGAACACGTGAACGAAATCTGAAGACGAATTGAAACTGCATAGCTTTCTGCAAAAGCTAAAGAAAGACTTAAGAAACGAAACAGTTTTGTTAGAGTCAAGGAAAAGACATCTGAAACGCAAAGTAATATCAATCCTCCTATCTGATAATGAAGGCTGGACAATTTTCTCCCAAGTCTCTAGGAGACATGTGGCACCAAAGAGAAATGACAGGCTCAGGAATTTGACACTCACAGGACATACTGAAGGCAAAACAGTTGTATATTTGATCATACATCGAATATCTCTGTCATATCTGGTACGACACTTTTGCTTTATATTTAGAGCTTCCTGATAAAATACAAAGAATCTGCAACGTTAATGGTCATGACCTGGCATCTCAGATGCAGTCGCTTTCCAATCGCCGTAACGTGGCGTCCCTTTTACTTTTCTATAAATATTTTCATAGCAAATTGTTAGGAACATCTTTCCTCTTTGCTATCTCGACGTTAAGCGCAGTACTAGATTGATAGCAGGGCCTCATCATTTTGGAGTTGAAATAGTTAGATGCAACCGTAGGTTCTATGTTAACAGTTCCTTCTATCGCCCTTCTCACTTATGAAACACTTTTCTGACTTTTTGCTTTCCAGTCAACATTGATCTTCAAGCATTTAAGCGTAATGTCAATAGTTATATTGTCTTCTTCCTGTTTTCTCATTGTTCTCTTTCCTTTATAATGTTTTTTCTTCTCCTATTCTTTCACTGTCAATAAACCCTTGCTTCTTAGTGACTTTATTGCCTTGCTTCGGGCGAAATGATTAAAAAAAAAACAGGCAAAAAGAAACATTGAATAACCTAGCGAAAGAACTTGGGTAAAGGGTTGACAGAAAAGACGTTGCCTAGTGAGAAAGACAATATTCGGAAAATGAAAATTGGACCTGCACAGTAACATCGACGAAAACAAACACCAGCTGATATGTTTAGAGAAAGAATGCAAACATTATAGAAACGGATTTGATGGCAGTAGGAAATGGAGGAATAATGTACATCGATGTTGGAAAGTATCAAACCGTTTTTCTGTAATACAGCTTAAAAAAAACGTTTCGGCCAAGGTACGCTCCGGCCTTCTTCAGGTGGTTGAAATGTCGAACTGAACCGTTTATTTCGCTCGCTGGGGTAGACTGTCCTAGTTCCACGTCCCATGTTTAATGGATGTCAGTTATCAGCTATCTCCTGTTAATTCCCCACTCCACTGCCTTAACCGGGTATTGAACTCACACTTTTTGGGTCCTGTCACTGGATATAACTAACGCCTTTATCCACTGTGCCATGTGTCTTTAAGGCCACATATAACATTCCAGACACCTGAAGAAGGCAGGACCGTACAACGGCTGAAACGTTGTAATAAATATGGCGACAAAGATGACGACAATAATCCGAATAATGTAAATAGTGTACATAATACCTCATCTCAGAAATATAGACAGATACTGAAAGGCCGAAACGTTGTAATAAATATGGCGACAAAGATGAGGACAATAATCCGAATAATGTAAATAGTGTACATAATACCTCATCTCTGAAATATAGACAGATACTGAAAGGCCGAAACGTTGTAATAAATATGGCGACAAAGATGAGGACAATAATCCGAATAATGTAAATAGTGTACATAATACCTCATCTCCGAAATATAGACAGATACTGAAAGGCCGAAACGTTGTAATAAATATGGCGACAAAGATGAGGACAATAATCCGAATAATGTAAATAGTGTACATAATATCTCATCTCAGAAATATAGACAGATGCTGAAAGGCCGAAACGTTGTAATAAATATGGCGACAAATATGAGGACAATATTCCGAATAATGTAAATAGTGTACATAATACCTCATCTCAGAAATATAGACAGGTAGCTTAAAAAAAAAAACAACTTACGAATGTATGCAGAATGCCCATCTAACAAAGCTATGGAGTTTTACTTTGAAAAAACTGACTTCAAAAAGTTCAGAGGTCTTCCAAGAACTACCATAATCAAAACGCTGAACCGAGGCATTCAAAGAACAAGGCAGAGCGATCCTTCTTTTCCTTTGGAGAAGTTTACAATTAAAAAAGATCCACAACCAATCCCTCAAACTCGCAGGGTGGCAAAATATTGTATACAATGTCACTGAAGATGAGAGAAAGTGTTCATTCAAAACCTCAAATCAAAACAGTTATGATGGTGATTATGATGAGAAGGGGGTCTGTTAAAAAGACGGTAAGAAGTTGTGGAGACCCGTGCCTACCCATGTCCTGAAGGGACAAAACACAGAAAAGAAGAAGGTAGCGGAAGGAAAAGAGAATATGTTGTTGATAGAGTCAGATATTTCACATGAAAGTACATAGTTTACGTGATGCTTACAGTCTGCCATAAAGTGAATACTTTGCGGAATCCGGTTCAAGATATATGTCGTTTCTCATATTCATTGATGCTATTTTGTTTGATGTTATGGTTAACTAGCAGTATAACCCGCCTTTGCCCGGGTGTTTCAATACTGGGAACTTTTGCCGTTCAATTGGAGCAGTTTAAGTTTAAAGTCAACCCACCCGAAAATCAATATTAGTAGTAACAACTGGGTGCAACTGAGGCACATCCCCAAATTGGGGGTTAATAATTTGAATGGAGGGGGTGGCCTAGAAAAGGGCCGTTTTTGCGTTCTCAATCTTGCAAGGAAGGAACCTATGCCACGAACCGTCATAATAATAATATACGATAATTTTTATTTATAATATTATTTTCTTTTTATAATTCTAATAGTCTTTTGCGTTAAATTTCATCTCTCTAAATTAGATTGAACGCTGTTTTTTTAAGACATTAAATTTTGCCTTTTATTTTTGCAAATTATAAAAAATTATTTTTTTCGATTTTTCACCTTCAAGGTTACAATTCTTTCCAGACAATTTGAACTCAAAACCGGCACTGAAGAATTATCTATCAAACAAACAAGATTTCATCAGAATCGGATGAAAACAGTGGAAACGCATAAACAACATCCGATTACATACACACACACACAAAAAAAAAATATACACACACACACACATACACACACTCATTTTGAGAATTATATATATATATATATATATATCAGAAGATGCTTCTAATATTTGTTGTAGTTTTTCATATTTTTTGTGTTATTGGTAAGTATTTATCAGATTACATATTGTCTTCCATGGTGATATGCGATTTAATTGAAATATCCTCATATAAATTTAGGGCCTAATCGTTCTTGTTGGAGGAACCCCTTCCTGATTGACCAAGTCTTCAGGAATGTAGACACGCTTGGCCAATTGTGTGGTGTTGAGGCTATTTAACATATATTTGGAGTGGATGGCCGTTGACTGCGGAGATCATCGTCCCTTTAACAGCTCTTGTTTTTTTATGCTGTTGGGCTTCCACAGAACCACCTAAATAATTATCAGATAAATAGCAAGTCAACCGGCGTGATTATGTATTGGTTGTGTAGTTATCAAATATAGGAAGAAACATGCGAAATATTGTCTTCGACGTCGACTTTAACTCTCGTATCCAAGAATTTAATTTCTTTGTTGATTGCTTTCTTTATGGTAATTGCGTTGATGAGTAAAGAGGTCAAATCTTGCATGGAATTGGCTTAACTGTAAAGATGCTAAAGGACAAAGGTGATTTTGTCAAGGCTTTCTCTCTTGTTTGATTCCTTCCTTTCTCTTCTTGTGGCTTCGAAGTTTCTGGGTTCGATGGTGATGGAACATCGCCAGTTGTTACGGTCTTGTACATGTGTTTTAAACGATTTACTTGTACATGTGTTTTAAAG
>OZ038496.1:6019197-6044197 GCA_964036315.1 Acanthosepion esculentum
TAATTAGTCGTCGGTGTATGGCAAAATTATTAGTTCGACATTTTTTCATTGTCAGACATATATGCACCAGACGTGAATGCAGACTGCAATAACGGGAAAAGATGAGCAAAATTATGAATGGCTGGTGGTGGTGGGAAATTTGAGGTTGACTTTCATTCATGCCGTAATTATTCATGTAAATTTCCAAACTGGGAATTCCAATTTCCGTTTGAATTTCAGGGATAATGAATTATCATTATATCACTGATTTAGATCCTATAACGATTAAATTCGATTGATATGTTTTGAACTACTTATCAACTTTTTTTAGGTTATTTAAAGCCAGAAAATATTTTGGCGCATTTGGATTTTCGTGCTCGAAAAAAGAAAAAACGGCGTATCAAATAATGGGTTTTCCCTTGACACCGCTATTATTTTAACTACCTTCACTCCTCGACAATGTTTATTATATTAAAAGCGATGATTAGGAGTGTAATAAAATTTAAACATATAAAAGTGAATTTATACATTTTCTTTGTTCTTGAGAATTGACGACAAACATAATAAACACAATTTATTTATAGATTTGCAATCTACCATTGTTAAGAAGTAGAAAATATTTTTATTTACATGGATATATAAATTTCGCTGATGATATCACGCTTATCAGTCTGTCTCTAAAGAATGCTCACGCTCTCCTAGAGTCTATTGAGCAAGCCTCCAACTACGTAGGTCTCTATCTAAATGAGTGAGAAACTGAATACATGAACAGATGTCCAGTCAACAATGACCATCCTATAAAATCCATTAAGAACACCAAGCTAAGGATTATAAATATTTAGCATTATTCATCTTCTCCTCCTGGAAAGACTTCTAAACTAGGAAGGGGGTATGACATGGTCTGCATACGAATATGCACAAAATCTGGTCGTCACAACAGGACAGAAAGTTTAAGATCAAAATAATCAGAGCTGCTGTTGAACCGATTCTACTCTTTGGCTCAGAGACATGGACACTCTCTGAAGGCATGAAGAAATGTCCAATTCTCACGATATAAATTAGTAAATAAATTAGACTTTAGTATGAAATAAATAATTTATATCGTGAGAATTGGACATATATATATATATATATATATATATATATAGAATTGGACATATATATATATATATTTATATATATATATATTTATATATATATATATATATGTCCAATTCTCACGATATAAATTATTTATTTCATATATATATATATATATATATATATATATATATATATATATATATATATATATATTAAACATGTATTGAATGTTAAAGACAACATAGTCTTGTATATTTTCTTTTGAATTTTCTCATATTCTCTCATGAGACTTTTTATTTGAAAATGATATCGAAATAAGTATCATTTTCAAATAAAAAGTCTCATTAGAGAATATGAGAAAATTCAAAAGAAAATATGCAAGACTATGTTGTCTTTAACATTCATTACAACATATTTAAAAGAAAAGTTGCTGCCAAATTACACACACACACACACACACACACACACACATATATATATATATATATATATATATATATGTCCAATTCTCACGATATAAATTATTTATTTCATACTAAAGTTCTCATCCTTGTTAATTCAGCTGGTCAGCACTCAACTCTTCTTCAGGTGTTTACCGATCTTGGTAACCTTCGGGGAATTTCGAGCTGAACGCTTTTATTTAATCCACGGTGACATCTTGTTATCGTTCCTCTGATCGTATCACGGGATAACTCGTCGTATTCTTATTTAGTAAGGCCCACTTAATGCTCCCACAGTTTCCAGTAAGTCTGTTCTACCAATAATTGAATGTACATTTAATATGTCAATAAATCCAGGAATCAAGCATTTAAGTCTCTGTGCTATTCTTCTGGAGAGACAATAGTTCAGAGGATGAAACAGACAGTTACGTCTCCATCTTGACGTTAGTGTCCACTTTTACATTTATATACGCTGTGTCCCTACTACTGAGCACTTTTACCCATAGATATAGCATGTTTTTAATCAATTCACCCCAATCAAAGCGATAATGTCACTAAGACGCAACAGACTGCTGTGAGTGAAAGAATGAAAAGACTTTTGAAATAACGGAAACCTAGTCCTACCTTACTCTTATCTACTGATATATATATACATATATATATATATATATATATATATATATATATATATATATATATATATATATATATATATATATATATATATATATACATACATATGTGTGTGTATGTGTCTGTGTCTGTGTGTGTCTATGTGATAGGCTGAGATGTAGTTGAGACAGTTATACATCATCCAGTGGTTCTGGTTGTCGCTGTCCAAGACCAGTCAAACACTATTATTTCAAAGTCTGATTTTCAAAGAGAGTAGGCCTTTTCCAGTTAATGTTTCGTGAGACATACAGTGTGCTATGGATAAATTGTCGTCTAAACGACGCAAAAACGAAAATAACACTGACATCTCATTTTAACAGATGTACAGGGAGCGATGGATAAATTGTCGTCTAAATGACACAGAAATGAAAATAACGCTGACATCTCATTTTAACAGATGGATTTACCAAAATTACATAAGAATATCTTGAAATACTAAAGTGTAAATTTCTGCAATAAAATCACCATTGGCCTCCAGACGACTTCGGAATATTATGCATTTCTTATGGTTGGTTTCCTTGTTTAATTTGGTGTCTGTCATAGGCTCTTCCAGCAGCTCTCCTCGAGATCAAGGGCAATACTACCTCCTCAAGTCATTTGATGTATGCCTCCGTGTTGAGTTTTAGGTCCTGTGCGAAGATGAATGGAGGGATAATGACGCCATCACTAGTGATCACTTCCAAAACCTTCGTAATCACCATTTGGTTCATCCAACTTTTTCCGAATTCTCTGTGCTGTCAGCAGTTTGACACACTCTGAAATCTTCGTATTGGATCTTCCGACATGAATGCGCCATGGTATTCTTTTTTTTATAACAGACGGTTCCCAATTGACCCTATTATACTGTGCAGTCGAAAAATAAAGAGTATGAGTGAAATTAAAAATGTAAAATGCCGACAATTTACCCATCGCTCCCTGTACAGATATATTGAAATATGTAAGAAACGATCTGTTACACCAACAGACAAGTTTCTATCTATCTATCTATCTATCTATCTATCTATCTATATATATATATATATATATATATATATATATATATATATATATATATATATATATATATAAGGGGCAGAGAGTTGTGAGGAACAATAATTGTCGAGGCCCTCAGGGACACAGCACTTAAATAATGGTGATGATGATCTACCTGCCTACATATCTGTTCTCAAAGACATCGCATCTATATCTATCTATCTATCCAGCTATATATATATATATATATATATATATATATATATATTGTTATCCACAGACAGACTGTTTCGCTGTATCACAGCTCATCAGTGTGGCTAGACGTCCGGTTGCCTCTGGCTATATATATATATATATATATATATATATATATATATATATATATATATATATATATATATATATATATATATACTACCTTCTCAAAGCACTTGATGTAGGACTCCGTATTGATTCTGAAACCCTGTGGGTAGATGAATGGAGGAATAACTTCGCCATCACAAGTGATCAGTCCAAAAAACTTCTTCATAATCAGCATTAGTCTAAACTCTTTCTTAATTCTTTGCAGTGTCCTCCGTTTGACACACAAACACTCTGAAATATTCGTATTGGTGCTTTCGGCGCGAATACTATGCAGTGCAGTACGCCGTTTCCAAATTTCGGGCGGAGTGAATTGCGTTATGGTCTTCTATTTCTGACAATCGGTGCCTAAATGGCTTTATTATACTGTACAGGCGACAAAAACAAAAACAAACAAACAAAAAAAAAAACCCCAAAAAAACAAAAACAAAAAAAAGAACGTGCTTACGCGAGTTTAAAAATATAAAATGGCGACAATTTACCCATCGCTCCCTGTACAGATATAATGAAACATGTAAGAAGCCATCAGTTAGACCAACATTCATCTATCTATCTATCTATCTATCTATTTCTCCCCCCCTCTCTCTCTCTCTCTCTCTATATATATATATATATATATATATATATATATATATATATATATATATATTGAGGAATCGGAGAGCCGAGTTCGAATTCTAGTCGAATCCATTACATTCACTTACGTGCTACTAACCTTGGGAAAGGTATGAATCCTATTCTTCTCCTGCCAGCTATGGGTAAATAACAAGACAGACTGGGTTCTATAGCTTTGGATGTCAAATAGTCTAGGAGGAGGACAACTCTGAATTAAAAACCTGAAGAGGGTCGTTTGGAGACCTTGTGTCACGTAGTGCACCAAATCTCTGTATTCGGCCCTTTAAAACCACTATAATCAAATCTCACGTGCTGGTGTCGGGCTGTCAGTTTCCTAGGAACTGATCCACAATGGCCCTCATCCGTCGAATGTCGACGGTAGAGTCGAGTATATAGATCTGTGTGCGTATGTATTCAGTACACATATTTACATGAATACGTAATAAAGTGAACTCCTTATTTGTTCCCACCCTTTGTTACTCTATTTCCCTCCCCTCCCATGAAACTCTGCATTTTCTGAATATTTTTCAGCGCTTGATATGTATAAGGGATTCGTTAAATTTGCAGTCGTTTTACTTTTGTTTTTTTTTACGGAAATATAAATATAAAATGACAACATTTTACCCATCAAACCCTGTATATATTCTAACTCACATTCCGCCTATTAAAGATCCGTTTGACAACATCTAAAGTCTCCTGTAATTTAGGTAACTAATCTTAAAACGAAACAAAACATGGTCTATATTTCTGAGATGAGGTATTATGTACAGTTTTTACATTAGTCGGACTATTGTCCTCATCTTTGTCGCCATATTTGTCACAACGTTTCGGCCGTTGCGCGCTCCGGCCTTCTGGATAAAGGCTTTGGTTAGATCCAGTGACAGACCCAAAGAGTGTGAGTTCAATACCCGGTTAAGGCAGTGGAGAACTTTCAGAGGGAAAATTAGCAGGAGATAACTGAGAACTGACATCCATCAAACATGGCTCGTGGAACTAGAACAGTCTACACCAGTGATCGAAATAAAGGGTTCGGTTCGAAATTCCAACCACCTGAAGAAGGCCGGAGCGTACAACGGCCGAAACGTTGTGACAAATATGTCGACAAAGATGAGGACAATACAAAACATGGCTAGTTAGTTTATACTTCAATAAGCACTTTATCGATCAAATATGACTTTACACAGAATGGGATAGACTGAACTGTTGAAGAATTTAGTTTTCTTCTCTGGAAACCAAATGAAATATCAACTCTTATAAAATGTACTTTTCCGTTTTTAGGTCAAATCAGTCAGATGCCTTTCTAATTCCATTATAAAGTGTTTTCAGAGAGTAATTTACAAAATTATCGCAAGTAAATTGCCTTGAAATGATACTTAATCGTTGGTGGTTTTTAAATCGTCGCATTTGATAAACAATTAGAACGTATATATTTTTGCTTATAAGTCTGTGGAGAATATAAAAGTAGGTATTTAAATAGAAAAAGAATTTTTAAATCTTGTCACAAAGTAGCATTTTGTTCAGTGGAATATTGAGCATTCGGGGAAAAAAAAGGAAAATAAACAAAAGCTAAACATCGAAATTTTCAGAAAATTAAGCATGCAAAGCTTAAAATGAAATCAAAGACAAAATTAATGTTTCTCGAAGTGATCTGGCTGGCTTGATGCCGTCAACAACTTTGGCTCTACTGACTAAATTCCTCAGCAGGGCGAGGAGTTCAGGGTGATTCATAGCTGGACATTGGCCATACACGACCAATGCAATCGCAGAAAATGGTAAACATGATCATTTATTAAGTTAGCCAACCTTTCTGTTTGGAGAATCACGTTCAGACTGACGATCAGATGCAAGAGCGACACCTAGCGGCCAATTACACTTAACCAAAACAGTAAATTCGATGGCAATGATTGAAAAAGACAGCCTGACAGTTCGGACACAAATTTCCCAGTGATTTCGATAAACGTATAAATAAAGTTGATAAGTTTTTAGAAGATATTCACTTCATTTCGGTCAAAGTTTTCTTGCATAAGTTGGAATGCCAGACAATTTCAAAGTGTACAATTAAAGGAATTTCTAAACATAGCCGGATATTTGATCGAACAACCAATTATTTCGATGGATGTTTAATTTATTCCAGAAGATTAGGAGCTCTACGGCATTATATGTCTGGTGTCATGAATTTAATCTGCATTGGCTTTTCCTACTACAATGGGTCTGTGGCAGGCGTAGTTACGGTAAATAAATATTCTTACACATCTGAGTCAGTATAAGATCTATGGTTAAATATTAGGTTGGTGCAAAAATAATGTTGTTTTCTGACGTTCAAGATCATGTCAAAAACGACATTATTTTTGCACCAACCTAATATCAATCTTTCAATTTTAATTAAAATATCCAATATTTATTTTCTTAAATACAATTAAAATATTCAACATTTATTTCCTTAAATACAGTTAAGACTTCTGTCATAGTAGAAGTTTGATTCACTTATATATATATATATATATATATATATATATATATATATATATATATATATATATATATATATATATGTGTGTGTGTGTGTATATATGTATACTTTTAATACACTTTCATGTTTATATATTCTTTTTATAGATACAAATATTTAAGTAAATGTTCTAAATATTGTTTATTATAAAAAACAGAGCATTTACTTAAATATTTGTATCTATCAAAAAATGTCTAAACATAAAAATGTCTTAAAATAATTGTCGGACTTTGTCCATTTCATAATGTGTGACGTCATCTGTTTACATTTGGATACGCTTTGAGCAGATATGAATGTACGTGAGAGATTCATGGAAGATTGAAGTGTAAAGGCAGTAAATTCGACTTCGGAACAGTGGATGAAGGCGTTGGTTAGATCCAGTGACATGTACCAGAGAGTGTGAGTTCAATAACCTCTTAGGGCAGTGGAGAACTTTCAGATGGAAATTGACAGGAGATAACTGATAACTGACATCCATTCAACATGTCACGAGGAACTAGATCAGACTACCACAGTGAGCGAAATAAAGGGTTCAGTTCGACATTCCAACCACCTGAACAAGGCCGGAGCATACAACGGCCGAAAAGTTGTAATAAATATGGCAACAAAGATGAGGACAATATTCCGAATAATGTAAATAGTGTACATAATACCTCATCTCAGGAATATAGGCAGATACTGAAAGGCCGAAACGTTGTAATAAATACGGCAATAAAGATGAGGACAATAGTCCGAAAAATGTAAATAGTTTACATATTACCTCATCTCTGGAATATAGACAGATACTGAAAGACTGAAACGTTGTAATAAATATGGTGACAAAGATGAGGACAATAGTCCGAATAATGTACATAATACTTCATCTCAGGAATATAGACAGATACTGAAAGGCCGAAACGTTGTAATAAATATGGCAACAAAGATGAGGACAATAGTCCGAATAATGTAAATAGTGTACATAATACCTCATCTGAGAAATATAGACAGATACTGAAAGGCCGAAACGTTGTAATAAATATGGCGACAAAGATGAGGACAATAGTCCGAATAATGTAAATAGTGAACATAATACCTCATCTCAGAAATATAGACAGATACTGAAAGGCCGAAACGTTGTAATAAATATGGCAACAAAGATGAGGACAATAGTCTGAATAATGTAAATAGTGTACACAATACCTCATCTCAGAAATATAGACAGATACTGAAAGGCCGAAACGTTGTAATAAATATGGCAATAAAGATGAGGACAATAGTCCGAATAATGTAAATAGTGTACACAATACCTCATCTCAGAAATATAGACAGATACTGAAAGGCCGAAACGTTGTAATAAATATGGCAACAAAGATGAGGACAATAGTCCGAATAATGTAAATAGTGTACACAATACCTCATCTCAGAAATATAGACAGATACTGAAAGGCCGAAACGTTGTAATAAATATGGCAACAAAGATGAGGACAATAGTCCGAATAATGTAAATAGTGTACACAATACCTCATCTCAGAAATATAGACAGATACTGAAAGGCCGAAACGTTGTAATAAATATGGCAACAAAGATGAGGACAATAGTCCGAATAATGTAAATAGTGTACACAATACCTCATCTCAGAAATATAGACAGATACTGAAAGGCCGAAACGTTGTAATAAATATGGCAACAAAGATGAGGACAATAGTCCGAATAATGTAAATAGTGTACACAATACCTCATCTCAGAAATATAGACAGATACTGAAAGGCCGAAACGTTGTAATAAATATGGCAACAAAGATGAGGACAATAGTCCGAATAATGTAAATAGTGTACACAATACCTCATCTCAGAAATATAGACAGATACTGAAAGGCCGAAACGTTGTAATAAATATGGCGACAAAGATGAGGACAATAGTCCGAATAATGTAAATAGTGAACATAATACCTCATCTCAGAAATATAGACAGATACTGAAAGGCCGAAACGTTGTAATAAATATGGCAACAAAGATGAGGACAATAGTCCGAATAATGTAAATAGTGTACACAATACCTCATCTCAGAAATATAGACAGATACTGAAAGGCCGAAACGTTGTAATAAATATGGCAATAAAGATGAGGACAATAGTCCGAATAATGTAAATAGTGTACACAATACCTCATCTCAGAAATATAGACAGATACAGAAATGCCGAAACGTTGTAATAAATATGGCAATAAAGATGAGGACAATAGTCCGAATAATGTAAATAGTGTACACAATACCTCATCTCAGAAATATAGACAGATACTGAAAGGCCGAAACGTTGTAATAAATATGGCAATAAAGATGAGGACAATAGTCCGAATAATGTAAATAGTGTACACAATACCTCATCACAGAAATATAGACCGATACTGAAAAGCCGAAACGTTGTAATAAATATGGCGACAAAGATGAGGACAATAGTCCGAATAATGTAAATAGTGTACACAATACCTCATCTCAGAAATATAGACAGATACTGAAAGGCCGAAACGTTGTAATAAATATGGCAATAAAGATGAGGACAATAGTCCGAATAATGTAAATAGTGTACACAATACCTCATCTCAGAAATATAGACAGATACTGAAAGTCCGAAACGTTGTAATAAATATGGCGACAAAGATGAGGACAATAGTCCGAATAATGTAAATAGTGAACATAATACCTCATCTCAGAAATATAGACAGATACTGAAAGGCCGAAACGTTGTAATAAATATGGCAACAAAGATGAGGACAATAGTCCGAATAATGTAAATAGTGTACACAATACCTCATCTCAGTAATATAGACAGATACTGAAAGGCCGAAACGTTGTAATAAATATGGCAATAAAGATGAGGACAATAGTCCGAATAATGTAAATAGTGTACACAATACCTCATCTCAGAAATATAGACAGATACTGAAAGGCCGAAACGTTGTAATAAATATGGCAACAAAGATGAGGACAATAGTCCGAATAATGTAAATAGTGTACACAATACCTCATCTCAGAAATATAGACAGATACTGAAAGGCCGAAACGTTGTAATAAATATGGCGACAAAGATGAGTACAATAGTCCGAATAATGTAAATAGTGAACATAATACCTCATCTCAGAAATATAGACAGATACTGAAAGGCCGAAACGTTGTAATAAATATGGCAACAAAGATGAGGACAATAGTCCGAATAATGTAAATAGTGTACACAATACCTCATCTCAGAAATATAGACAGATACTGAAAGGCCGAAACGTTGTAATAAATATGGCAATAAAGATGAGGACAATAGTCCGAATAATGTAAATAGTGTACACAATACCTCATCTCAGAAATATAGACAGATACTGAAAGGCCGAAACGTTGTAATAAATATGGCAACAAAGATGAGGACAATAGTCCGAATAATGTAAATAGTGTACACAATACCTCATCTCAGAAATATAGACAGATACTGAAAGGCCGAAACGTTGTAATAAATATGGCGACAAAGATGAGGACAATAGTCCGAATAATGTAAATAGTGAACATAATACCTCATCTCAGAAATATAGACAGATACTGAAAGGCCGAAACGTTGTAATAAATATGGCAACAAAGATGAGGACAATAGTCCGAATAATGTAAATAGTGTACACAATACCTCATCTCAGAAATATAGACAGATACTGAAAGGCCGAAACGTTGTAATAAATATGGCAATAAAGATGAGGACAATAGTCCGAATAATGTAAATAGTGTACACAATACCTCATCTCAGAAATATAGACAGATACAGAAATGCCGAAACGTTGTAATAAATATGGCAATAAAGATGAGGACAATAGTCCGAATAATGTAAATAGTGTACACAATACCTCATCTCAGAAATATAGACAGATACTGAAAGGCCGAAACGTTGTAATAAATATGGCAATAAAGATGAGGACAATAGTCCGAATAATGTAAATAGTGTACACAATACCTCATCACAGAAATATAGACCGATACTGAAAAGCCGAAACGTTGTAATAAATATGGCGACAAAGATGAGGACAATAGTCCGAATAATGTAAATAGTGTACACAATACCTCATCTCAGAAATATAGACAGATACTGAAAGGCCGAAACGTTGTAATAAATATGGCAATAAAGATGAGGACAATAGTCCGAATAATGTAAATAGTGTACACAATACCTCATCTCAGAAATATAGACAGATACTGAAAGTCCGAAACGTTGTAATAAATATGGCGACAAAGATGAGGACAATAGTCCGAATAATGTAAATAGTGAACATAATACCTCATCTCAGAAATATAGACAGATACTGAAAGGCCGAAACGTTGTAATAAATATGGCAACAAAGATGAGGACAATAGTCCGAATAATGTAAATAGTGTACACAATACCTCATCTCAGTAATATAGACAGATACTGAAAGGCCGAAACGTTGTAATAAATATGGCAATAAAGATGAGGACAATAGTCCGAATAATGTAAATAGTGTACACAATACCTCATCTCAGAAATATAGACAGATACTGAAAGGCCGAAACGTTGTAATAAATATGGCAACAAAGATGAGGACAATAGTCCGAATAATGTAAATAGTGTACACAATACCTCATCTCAGAAATATAGACAGATACTGAAAGGCCGAAACGTTGTAATAAATATGGCGACAAAGATGAGTACAATAGTCCGAATAATGTAAATAGTGAACATAATACCTCATCTCAGAAATATAGACAGATACTGAAAGGCCGAAACGTTGTAATAAATATGGCAACAAAGATGAGGACAATAGTCCGAATAATGTAAATAGTGTACACAATACCTCATCTCAGAAATATAGACAGATACTGAAAGGCCGAAACGTTGTAATAAATATGGCAATAAAGATGAGGACAATAGTCCGAATAATGTAAATAGTGTACACAATACCTCATCTCAGAAATATAGACAGATACTGAAATGCCGAAACGTTGTAATAAATATGGCAATAAAGATGAGGACAATAGTCCGAATAATGTAAATAGTGTACACAATACCTCATCACAGAAATATAGACAGATACTGAAAGGCCGAAACGTTGTAATAAATATGGCGACAAAGATGAGGACAATAGTCCGAATAATGTTAATAGTGTACACAATACCTCATCTCAGAAATATAGACAGATACTGAAAGGCCGAAACGTTGTAATAAATATGGCAACAAAGATGAGGCCAATAGTCCGAATAATGTAAATAGTGTACACAATACCTCATCTCAGAAATATAGACAGATACTGAAAGGCCGAAACGTTGTAATAAATATGGCAATAAAGATGAGGACAATAGTCCGAATAATGTAAATAGTGTACACAATACCTCATCTCAGAAATATAGACAGATACTGAAATGCCGAAAGGTTGTAATAAATATGGCAATAAAGATGAGGACAATAGTCCGAATAATGTAAATAGTGTACACAATACCTCATCACAGAAATATAGACAGATACTGAAAGGCCGAAACGTTGTAATAAATATGGCAACAAAGATGAGGACAATAGTCCGAATAATGTAAATAGTGTACACAATACCTCATCACAGAAATATAGACAGATACTGAAAGGCCGAAACGTTGTAATAAATATGGCGACAAAGATGAGGACAATAGTCCGAATAATGTAAATAGTGTACACAATACCTCATCTCAGAAATATAGACAGATACTGAAAGGCCGAAACGTTGTAATAAATATGGCGACAAAGATGAGGACAATAGTCCGAATAGTGTAAATAGTGTACACAATACCTCATCTCAGAAATATAGACAGATACTGAAAGGCCGAAACGTTGTAATAAATATGGCGACAAAGATGAGGACAATAGTCCGAATAATGTAAATAGTGTACACAATACCTCATCTCAGAAATATAGACAGATACTGAAAGGCCGAAACGTTGTAATAAATATGGCGACAAAGATGAAGACAATAGTCCGAATAATGTAAATAGTGTACATAATACCTCATCACAGAAATATAGACAGATACTGAAAGGCCGAAACGTTGTAATAAATATGGCGATAAAGATGAGGACAATAGTCCGAATAATGTAAATAGTGTACACAATACCTCATCTCAGAAATATAGACAGATACTGAAATGCCGAAACGTTGTAATAAATATGGCAATAAAGATGAGGACAATAGTCCGAATAATGTAAATAGTGTACATAATACCTCATCTCAGAAATATAGACAGATACTGAAATGCCGAAACGTTGTAATAAATATGGTAATAAAGATGAGGACAATAGTCCGAATAATGTAAATAGTGTACATAATACCTCATCTCAGAAATATAGACAGATACTGAAATGCCGAAACGTTGTAATAAATATGGCAATAAAGATGAGGACAATAGTCCGAATAATGTAAATAGTGTACATAATACCTCATCTCAGAAATATAGACAGATACTAGAGACTGAATGTCTTACTAAAATTTTACTCCCAACAGGAACCTAACCTGTATTTCCTGTTGAAAGGTTATAGTTACATTAAAAATCCAAATTTAAAAAGATAGGCGTTTCTGTCCAAGCCTTTTTTTCTGGTTAATGTAAATTACCTTTATAGTAAGTGATTTTTTTTCCATGTCGACAATACAGTTAAATTCCCAGATCAATTCCGTGGACAAGACAGATTGGTATAAAATGACAATTGGAAAAATCTTAGATTTTGCCGATATTTTTCGTCTTCCGACTTTTTCAAGGCAAAAATGAGATATTTCGATCTCATTTTTGCCTTGGAAAAGTCTGAAGACGAAACGCGTCGGGAAAACGTAAGATTTTCCCAATTGTCATTTTATACCAATAAAATTAATTAAAAAGAAAATGACGTTTGTACGGAGAAAGTCTGAACCCGCCGTTTTCAAAGCAGCTTCCTATTTCACGTAGGAACGCAATAATATTAAGTTTCAAGAGATACGTAATAAATGAAACTAATCTTGTTTTTTCTGTCTTCGTAACGTACGCCCCTCATTACCTTCGATTGTAAGTGCTACTTATAATCGCCGAAATGGTTCATCGTATTTTTTGGAATAATATTTAATGTGGTCAGATCTTTAAATTATTAATATTTTTGTTTTAGCTCTTTTACGTCCTCATATTCATGTCCAGGGGTCGGCAACCCTTTAGAGAGAGCGGACCAGAAAGTTATGCATCGTCTCGGAGGAGGGCCATGGTATCAAGTGCATTACAAACTGTATCGACCTCAGGCCACTCCGTCCAGAAGTCTGCTTTTGTCTGGAGGTTTAAAGAAAAAAAAGTCATATTTTCTAAACAGGATTTTTTTATTTTTCTGCAAGGATAGCATGGTAACAATTAATACAATCAATAGAAAATGAAAATTCCTTACTATGTTTAAATTGAGCCAGACAAAAATCTTGATGTCGTTGATAGACAAATGAGAAAATACAATAGTTAGGTTACAGTTTAGATCAAAATATTAGATAGAGACTTAAATCAATATATGTAATTTTTTTTATGTAAAAATATATTTCTCTAATCAAAATTAAAATATACAACTATGATCATGTACTTGAAGATAGTGGTATGCTTCAGTAATAAGAATAAATAACATTGTATATTTCAGCTGATTTTGTAATGTAATTATTAGGTATCAAATGTATTATAAATTGTCTCGAACTCAGACCACTCCGTCCGAAAGGCTTCGTTGGTTTGGTGGTTTAAACCCCCCCCCCAAAAAAAAAGAACAATGAAGTTAATGTTCTATTATTTTAACAAGGTTCCTTATTTTACTGCAGGGATAACAGAATAACAACTAACACAAAGCAACAAAAAAAAAATTAAAATTCCTTACTACAAACGAAATACACTTAGAAATGGCAAATTATTTAATGAGAAACTTGTTTCTGCTTATTCATCAATAATTCCCTCTCAGGTGAAATATTTATCGAAGACAGGTAGTCATCAACCAATCTTGTTCCTAACAACTTTTAGTACATGTCATTTTCGAAAAAACTTGTTCACAAGCATATGTACTTCCGAATAATGATACCATCATTTTCGCAAGATTCAAGAGGCTTTTATATTTTCCGCTTGGCAAACCATATTTCTTGTAGTAGTCAACAGTATAATCGGAATTCAATTTTGACTTCAAAAATTCGTCGCATTATAGTCAATTAACTCCAACTGATATTATTTTCTGCCACTAGCTTCACAAATTAATTAGATAATTAATGTCCACGTATTAAGCTGGCGGGCCAGACAAAAAGAACAAAATTCTCCGTCCTGTTTAACCTATCATTTCTCGCTGTTCAGAGTATTAAGATAGATTTTGCCAGACTTGCTAAATATAGGAACCCTGAACACTTTATTCAAGTGTAAAGCAAATGGATGTGAAAATAACATAAAATAATTATACTGGACGAGGTAAATTAATATGCAAAAATATTATTAGAAATCATTTGAATTTAAATCTGGGCTGTCTTTTCTTTATTTCTATTTCATAAGTGTGTCAGCGAGAGCATGAACTCTTTCACTTCCAGATACTTAGATGGTGTAGGGATCCGTCCCTGTGCTGGGGGTATCACGGCTACGACTAGCCTGGACCAGCTCTGACAAGCCAAGACCAGCTTGGACAAGCTATGATCAGCATAGAGCAGCGATCCGAGTGAAAACACTCGGGTCCCCACGTTAAAAACTGACCTTGTGTCCCAACCAGACTCAGAGGGGTCAACTAAAAATCTACTTATATGGTGTAGGGATCCGTCCCTGCGCTGGTAGTATCACGGCTACGGCTAGCTTGGTCCGGCTCTGACAAGTTTGGACCAGCTATGACAAGCCAAGACTAGCTCTGACCATCTTGGACAAGCTATGACCAGCTATGACGAGCATAGACCAGCATCCCGAGTGAAAACGCTCTGGTCCCCACGTTAAAAACTGACCTTGTGTCACAACCTGACTCAGGGGGGGGGGGCAAGTAAATGTCACTCTTTCACTTCCTGTTATTTTCTAACAAACAACATGAAATGGGATTATTCTTTCGTCAATAAGAAATCTGAAGTTGCAACCTACATTAACGCAAGAATAAATCAAATACGTGATTACCTGAAGGAAAATAGCAACTACGAATATTTTTGGGACAATGAAATCGTTTTCTTAAATACTGTTTCCTTTGAGTCATTCAACTTGTACGCTATTTAGCGTTATTTTGATTGCCAGGTGGAACCGTACAACATATATTCTTATTTCTGAAATTTAAAATAGTTACAATGTTCTACTGTGAGACAAAAAAAAAACCCATAAAAACAGTCCAATATTTGTATGCTGTGTTCTTTCAAAGCGTAGGTCATTTTGGTTGTCCATAGATTTCTGTTCTTTATTGTCTTTGAATTGTCATGCCTTCTTTGGAATGATGGATTTGTTTCCCGTTACTTTCCCAAGGTTTCGTCCTTCCCTTAGAATTGCTCTCATCCAAGACAAGCGAATGACGTTTGTGAGAAAGTAAACGCAACATACTTGACGGGAAATTGAACTCTGTTCGTCGATCCTCTCTACAACGGTAACCGTTACGCTACCCGCATATTGAAGCAAAACGCTTTCCTGTTCTGAATCTGCCTATGAGATATTTTACTACTGTAGTGAATTCGACCCTGACCAGCTATTATTTTTTATGATCTTGCGTTAGACAAAGCTAGCTAAATCATTTTTATAGATACTGAAAAAACTATATATTTAACATGAAAATCTCTGCAGAATGTATCAAGATATTAAGCGCACCATTTTCAAGACCTTGCGGCAGACTAAAATCATATTTACATTCACTATAGAACAAATGATTTAAAAGCAAATATCGCTAAGTTCGTTTTTCACTCAGTTCTTCAATAGTGATTTTCCAAGCGTCGCTTTGATGTGGCACAAAGCCGAAAGTAGGGGCACCCAATGAGGATCGAACTCACTACTCAGTTGTAATTGTTCTAGCGAGACAAGCTTGCTAACCATTAAACCACGTAGAAGTGCCGAGTGATTTTCCAAGCGTCGCTTTAATGTGGCACAAGGCCGAAAGTAGGGGCACTCAATGAGGATCGAACTCACTACTCAGTCGTAATTGTTCCAGCGAGACAAGCTTGCTAACCATTACACCACCTCGAGGTGCCCTCAGTTCTTCAGTAGTGTTGACCTGTGCGAGACGAAATTAATTTTATCATAGAACTATTTTTTCTGAAACTGTAAAATGATAGCCCGTCTCGCGGCGCATTAATATTATGTTTGCTCCATACTTAGGACTCCACAACTAAGTCTTTGAATTAAGCTAGGTAAGGCTTTATAAAAATCTAAATTGATAAAAAGTCAGAAAAATCAGATGAACGCGAAAATTGTATTTGAAACTTTTGCTTTCAGCTTATTCAATAGCGACTAATGGAGTTGGAAGGGAATTCATTATGCTTCCCACATAGAAGGGACAACTGAAGAGAATATATATATATATATATATATATATATATATATATATATATATATATATATGATTCAAACGGCAATAAAACCGATAACGGTTTGAAGAATTTCATTCTCGAACGAAAGGCGTCAGTGAGATGATTCTTTTTTTTATTTTGCTTACTATTAGTATGATATATCTGTATATCATATTTTGCACACATATGGTAATGCAAAAATATTTTAAAATTCAATAATTATGAAATGAGTAACAGTTTCAGAAATTCGCTCTTTTTAGGTGCTTTTTAGTTGTTGCCAATTGTTGCCCTGTCTTCGTTTGGTAGTAGCAAAGGTATTTCTTAAGAAAAACATTGTTCTATGAAACTCGCTCCTCTGGAATAATGTGCATTTCAATATGTCTGACATAGGATCAATTTTCATAAAATGGCTTCCAAACAAATATTCTTGGCACTTCCAAAAGTACCTCCCTCCACAAACAAAACAATTCTGATATTAACTGAATTATATCGACTATTTAATTCTGTTCTGTTAAAGAAGTACCAAATCAGTAAAAACGACCGCTTGTTTCGCCTTCTCTATGTCTCCTGATTTTGCATCTAATTGTTAGGCGTAGTACAAACTAAACGGATTGGTTTCACTAGTGAGAATCGAACGCAATACTCAGTCGTAATTGTTCTAACGAAACATCGTTAACCATGACACCATGTTTCTGATTGCTAATATCACTTTTAAATGAATAGTTTTTTTTATCAATAATAGGTGGTAATTAAATATTTCAAATCAATTTTCCAAACACGATTCTTAGAAAAACAGGAAACGTTCTTTGTTTTAACATTTAATTATGTATCTACCTTTGTAGATATCGTCTATAGCATACATTTGATGGAGAAAGGCAAAGACTTTTAGAAACAAAGATATATTTTCCGTCTTACAGTTTTGCTGAAAAATGTAAAAATAGGTTTCATTTTAATAACGCATTTCCTCTCAAAAATATAGGTAAGCATTTATCAACTCAGAACAGATGCACGCTTACTAAATACTAATCCCATATTATCTATAACTACCAATATATACTACTTAGGTACCTAGAGACAATGATCTGCCGAAGTACATTTATATATATTTTTAGAATGATAAAAACAAATCTTTTACTCGACAAAAATCATCATGAAATCCAATTCCATATGTTAGCAGTTTCTTAACGAGATTTAAAACACCATTTCCAAACAAATAAATAATCTAAAAAACAAAGAAAAAAACTGGCCATATTTCTTGATTCACGCTTTTACCGATGTTTGCTTGTAATGCCGATAAAAAATAAAAATAAAAACTATAAATTAGACATTGTCCTGAGCCAATGGATTTTATTCTAAGCAAACAAGATTTGCTTAAACGACTTCGAGTTTATTCCGTGTGAGTTCGGACGGACGAGAGCTAATGATGTGAAGAAATACAACGACGACTTTAATCTGCGTCGTAATGTTGGCGGCCGTGATTTAAGTGAATTATCGTTCTTGCTGTTGGCGGAAAAACAAGTCGATGGCGGCCATTACAGGCAGTCACGTATGGACGCCTTTTTTTAAATACTTCTTTGACTTGATGTTTGCTTTTAGTCAAGCAAGAAGTGTTTTAAGTTTTAACGCATCGGCTGATAAGGTGAAAAAAGGAAATCACAGCAAAAATACCTCATACTTTAAACAAGCTAAATGATAATAACATAATTTAGCAAATATAGCCGGTGCCGAAACAGTAATGCATAATTCAAATGTAGGAGTAAATACGACAAATTAGTTCAGTTGAATATATAATAGATCTGACTGGGTAGGAATGGTGATCCCTTAGGAATTGTTCGAACAAACTGAATTTGAACATTTAGAAAAATGTTCAAAGTATCTGACCATGAAGTAGGTGTTTATGGTAAGAGATAGAATACAATTATTAGGGAATTTAAAATTCAAACGATTCAACTAGCCTTGTGATCAGAGTGAGTACTCTTTAAAAAGCGAAAGATTTTTGAGTTAGTGAAATATTCCGTTCCGTAGATAGAAAATGAAATTGGTCATATACTTGCATACACAGAGTGAACTACTATCGACTCGAGTCGTCGCTCTCTCTTGAGAGGCGTAGTATACATAGTGTTAGGAAGATTTAATTCTGTAGTTATAGGTAAGGACCCATAACAATATATATCTATATATATATATATATATATATATATATATATATATATATATATATATAAAACATTTTTTATGTTTATACGTTTTTTATGCATCCTCTGACAGGAACCGAACCTGTATAGTATATGGAACCGTCATATAGCCTGACGTGCTTTAGAGATTTAGCCACAGAGGAGCGGTCGGCCAGCAAGGTCGATTTTACTGTTATTAAACTACAATTCTCTAATAGATAATACTATACTAATACAATAGACTAACAGACTAGTCAAAAGTATTTCGAATGTAAATCGACCTTGCTGACCGAAACGCTCCTCTGTGACTAAATCGCTAAAGCACGTCAGGCTATATGACGGTTCCATATACTATACAGGTTCGGTTCCTGTCAGAGGATGCATAAAAAACGTATGATGGTTCCGTGTAGGATACAGGTTCGATTCCTGTCGGAGGACGCATATTTTCTATGAAATCTTCTCGGATATTCAGGCCGGTAAATGTCGTTAATACTGTTTATTATAAAACAGAGCATTTACTTAAATATTTGTATCTCTAAAAAGAACGTATAAACATAAAAAATATCTTAATTCATATATATATATATATATATATATATATATATATATATATATATATATATATATATATATATATATATATATGTGTGTGTGTGTGTGTGTATTGTCATCCACAGAGAGACTGTTTTGCTGTATCACAGCTCATCAATGTGCTAGACGTCCGGTTGCCTCGAGATGAGATTCAGACCCGACCTTGTTTTATATTTGTGTTTTTTAACGTAGATGTTGCCTTTTGAATTTAGTAAGATGTCATATTGGCTGAAATGAACCCATATTGAAAATGGATTTTGATTGGTCGGAAGCGCACCAAACGATCTCTCATTTATAAATCATTTTCAATATGGACTCGTTTAAGCCAATATGACATCTTATTAATTTCAAAAGGCAATATTTACGTTAAAAACACACAAATATAACACTCTACTTTAACTTAAATCATTAAATAGTACTGCAGCCTTCAGGATAAAAACGAATATGTACTTAGTCGTTTTCGGTAATTAAACTTATCTCTAAGGCTGCAACAACTTACACAGCATTTGCAAAAGCACAACCAAATTCCCAGAAATTGACTAACAGACTATATACGACTAACAGAATATATAGATGACTTGACATTCGAAATTATTTCCAATGTAAAGTCATCTGAACGATCTCTACAAAGACTAAGTCTAAAAAGAAATGTTTTGTTTTGAATGCATGAAAGACAATAACAACTTTACAGAATTACATTATCAGGCATTTTCTAATGAAACATGTATTACAGAATAATTGCTGTCGAAATGCACACACCACACACATACAGGCACACAAACACACAAACATATATATAAATATATATATAACACACACACACACATATATATATATATATATATATATATATATATATATATATATATATATATATATATATATATATATATATATATATATGGTCGATTTGTCAAGAAGGAGACTTTCTGACGTTATGCAACTGGATCGAGGTCGATCCCAGTCTGCGGCACCTTTGAAAAGTGCCTGGAAACCATACCATGGGTTGACGCAAGATTTGTGAGTGAAATTGGGTAGATGGTACTCTTGAGGATGTCGGTAGCTGGGCTAGCACGAAGCCACAAGTCATCGTGGCCGAGGGCTTGAGTGTGCTGGCCTTGTTCAAATTGTTTGGTCACGCTAGATAACAGGTTCTTTCGCAGAAACTTTAACTAAGATCTGTTCAGCATAGTTGCAGTGTAAACCACAGATAGGCTTTGTGGGTTGTGAACAAGCACAAAAGTGCCTGAGCGAGCATCTGCAATAGGGATTGGCTAGCCGCTCTTGTAGACGGGTATCCTCGAATACGACTGGCCAGCTATTATATGCATATATTATATTATATTATATATATATATATATATATATATACATATATATGCATATATATATGTGTGTATGTGTGTGTGTGTATGTAAAATGTGTATGAATAAAAATATGAATACATGCATATATATATATATATGTGTGTGTATAATGTGTATGAATAAAAATATGAAAATAAATATGAATACATACATATATATATATGAATAGATGCATATATATATAAATAGATGCATATATATATATATATATGCATCTATTCATATTTTTATATATATTACTTATACATTATATATGCGCGGTACTTATTGGAAAGCTCTCAATATCAGTGATAGAGTTAACATATTTAGTTGGATTGATGTAGAGTTTGTGACCCTGGATTTCACGCTCTTTGCGATCGTCAGACAAACTGATATATATATATATATATATATATATATATATATATATATATATATATATATATATATATATATATATATACGCTGATGAATATATGCATATCTTACTTTATGTTGATGTATATTTGCATATATTTTTGCAATATACATTTTCTGAATCAGGAATTTCTTCGGTGATATTATGAACTTTTCATATAAGTGCTATTCTCTCCGGGGGGATACCTCCGTAAAAAATCTTACCACTAAACTAAATTTCTCATTATTATCCATCGCCATCCATGCTATATTTTATCTCTCTCGTTCTATCATTGTTGCCTCCTTTGACATCCATTTTGAGTCTTTCTTTTCTACCTACAAGCGCTTTCCGTTTGATTCATTCTGTATTTTTTTAATTTTTTTCCTATGTCATCCCGGCATATCTTTCATTTTTCACCATCATTATTTCCATCGTGCGTCTCTTATGCGGAGGAAGATGACAATACTAGTTGCTTGTCACAAAGAGGTAATCAATGTTTACTGGTGTTGAGAATATATTTCTCCAATGATACTAGCTTCCGCCATAAATTGGTTTGAGAAATGCTTAAATATAGTATCGATTACATCAGTGCATATTCTAATGAAATACTGTTGCTTATCACGAGAGGCACATAATATATATTCTTATATATATACATATATATGAAGAAATATAGTCTTAAGATGTGCCGTATTTATGGGATAAAGTGCCCAATATCAGAGATAGAGCGTGTATAAATATAAAAGTGAACATAGAAGTTAACACTTAGAAGCGACAGTCTGTTTCATGCTAGATGCAATCGTCAGGCCACGCATATTTTCTATGAAAATTTCTCGGACATTTAGGCCGGTATATGTTGTTAATACTGTTTATTATAAACAGAGCATTTACTTAAATATTTGAATCTATAAAAAAGAATGTATAAACATAAAAATGTCTTAAAATAATATATATATATATATATATATATATATATATTATCTGGCGTGATCAACAAACTGAACAAAGCCAGCACACTGAAACCATCGGTCACGTTAACTAAGAACTTCTTGCTATATATATATATATATATATATATATATATCAGGAGAGATAACGAAAGTAGAAAAGTCTTCATCCGATTAAAAATCCCACCACCCCCCGTTCGTGAGCATGTGTAGTCGTACTAACATAACACGTTTATTGTAGGTACTGAAGGACGAATCGCGTCTCAAGTAACCTTTTTTTTTGTATATTCACTAATATATATATATATATATATATATATATATATATATATATATATATATATATATATATATATATATATATATATATATATGTGTGTGTGTGTGTATATATTAGTGACTATACATAATATACAACGTCGATAGCACGTCTCGGAGTTTCATGCAGTTCTTGCAATCTTGAGGTGCAAATATGTTCTGACCGTTATAGAGTTAAAATACTTGTGGTGAGGATTCAAAAATTGTCTGTTCAAACTTTAGAATTAAATATTAATAATTTAAATTCTTAAAAATAAAATAAAATAAAATAATTATATTAAATTTGTATTCAAAATTAAACAATATACCAAGGGGAATGGCTCTCTTTCTTGCATAAAATAACCTAGTTATACCAATTAACTTAAACAGGATTGAAATATACTATACGGTGCAAATATTTAAAAAAGTAGTAGTCTGGGACTATTAATCTAATGTACTTATAATTATGTGTAATTATATATACACACACATTATAATTTAATTGAGTACAGTAATATTGGATTGCATGTGTGTATACACAGACATGACAGAATTGAATAGACGCTCACAGATACCGTTTATTTTATTAAACAAGTAATTTATACAAATGAAGTAATTATAAATGGTCATAAATTTAATAACTAATACTTGGGTGACATCCCTTTTGCTTTTTTTAATGCAAGGACCCTTCTAGGCATGCTAGCGATGAGTTCACGAATATCATCTTTAGGGATTTCTTGCCAAGTTTCACGCAATAATCCTAAAAGTTTGGGCTTAGAAGATGGCTTCCTGTTCTTTTTGCGGAGTTTTCGATCTAATATGCCCCAAAGGTGTTCAATAGGGTTAATATCCGGGGATCCCATTTTGTCTCAACCAATGTTACGTTGCTTGAGCAGTGTGACATGGAGCTCCATCTTCCATAAATAGGGAGTCAACTTTGCTCATTCTACTACTTGAGAATATTGGAAGGAGCCCTTTCTTTAATATAGAAACATATTTGGTTGAATTAATGTTTTCTTCACACTCCACAAGCTCTGAGCGACCATCACTCCAAATTGCACCCAATACCATTACTGAAAGGCCCCCATGTTTGACCGTTGGCTGCAGTCTTTTTAAATCAAACTCTTGACTACAGAGTCACCAGAGCCATACTATTTCACTGTCGGAAAATAATGCGAATTTTGACTCATCAGAAAAAATGACAGTGGTCCAAAAGGTCACAGGTCTCTCGACCATCTCATGAGCCCAATCCTTTCTGCGTTTGATATTGGCTGGACGGAGAAGTGGTTTCCCTCTCGCAGATCTACCATAGTAGCCCAGCTTGTGAAGATTTCCTGACAGCTGTTCTGGGACTGACATCAACTTGTGTTGCTATGTCAGAGGCCTTGCAACGTGGATCCTGTTCAACATTTCTTTCGACAAGACGCATGGTTCTTTCAGAGGGCCCAGGGCAGCCTGGATGAGGTTTTGTGCCCTCTCTGGTGAATTGTACGATCACTCTATTAACAGTAGAAAGGGGTATTGAAAGATTTGTCAGATATTTTTCTTTGACTAAGACCACTTTCATGTTGGCCCACGATACGTCCTCGCTGAAATTCAGATAGGTCTGATGCTCCTTTGGTTCGTGGCATGTTCCAGTATTGTTATCTGCAATTTTAATCAAATAATCTAAGTTAATTCATCTCGGTTATTAAAAAAAAATCAGAAATAAAATTTATCTTGGTGTCTATTCAATTCTGTCATGTCTGTGTAGATATGTAGGAAATGTTATATATATATATATATATATATATATATATTGTGTGTGTGTCTGTGAGTGTTGTCGCGCGGGCGTGTGAGTGTATGTGCGTATAATAATAAGGATCAGGAATTTATTTAATCTGATCCGTCTGATAATCGCAGCTGCCATGAGGTATGGAGTAATATTTTTACATCGATGTCTTTCGACAGATTCTGGTTTGTTGCCATCATTACAGCACTGATCTTCTTTTCTCGTTTTAGATCCTTTATTCGAGAGCCATTGAACACTGTTGATTTTTACACGTAGGTTTTTGTCTCCATGTTTTACTGGCTTTGTTAGGGTTTGTTTTACACTCTTAATTGGTTTATATGCACACATGCATACATATATATATACAGACACACACACACAC
>OZ038496.1:6049197-6076697 GCA_964036315.1 Acanthosepion esculentum
AGATAGATAGAAGAGAATGGAAATGAAATAGATAGATAGATAGATAGATAGATAGATAGATAGATAGATAGATAGATAGATAGATAGATAGATTCGTTTCTCTGCATATTCATATATATGTACTTATTTCTGCTACACATCACCTTTTCCACAGACAAGCATATATTTAAGCGGGAAGACATATGGCTATCGATTTTATAAAATAGCCGTCTGCATTATTATGTCAGAGCTAATGAATGTATTTTCAAATGTAAGGTAGCATTTTCTCTTTCAACAGATTCCATTGTCTTGAAGTGATGGATTTCAATATAAACGAGAGTTTGTCGACTTGCTTCTTTTTCCTTTTCATCGTTGTTAGATTTTATTTAGTTTGCTTCTATTTTTCAACCAATTTTTTTTTGCGGGGGATTTATTGTTCTGTCAATAGATTTTTTCTCCATTTGATATATTAAATACTTTCCGAAAGCAATGTTGACGGGAAAACTAATAAAAATAACAAGTTTTGCGACACTGAATGTAACGATCATTACGATGAGAATTTAGATAAAGATCTGCCTGTAAATATTCAGCATTTATTTTCTATTTTGCTGTAAAGATAATCAAATATCACTTGTCTTACTGCGACAACTAGTGCTTTTAATGTAAATATGAAGACCCGATTAGTGTATTAACAATAACTAGTGTACCTGTGACGTAAAATGTGGCGGCCATAGTTAGAATTATTTTATAAAGAGATGCAATGAAATAAAGGTTTTGAAACAATACATTTAGATTTAATAAAACGGAGAGCTTAAATTCACAACTAAAATAAAGTTTAACGAAGCGTTTAATTAATCCAAACCTTTAATATTACGTTTTTTTTAGTATATTTTTATATTATATCTTTACTTAATTAAATGTATTTCGTTATAAAGGAGAGACGATTGAGAATTCACGAATTAAAAAGAATTGCTTACACAGTTAATTCCCTTGTTACTACGCTTACTTGAATAATTCGTTTGTTTAAAAAAAAGTCCTCGGTTGTGGTTATTTTTATATCAAGATGTTACGATGGAACAATGCCTCAAATCATGTGATGGAGATGTCAGGAGTAATTTCAGAATTCACAACTTAAACAGAAGCTAATGATGAACTGTTAAGTCAATTAATTACTTTATCCCCACGTTCCAGTCGAAGCTTTTTAATTAATGAGAGAATCCCTTATTCTAGACTTTATTTTCGTATTTGTTCAAGCTTTTTTTTTTTTACAAAGTAGTCAAGACTCCCTGTCTACTAAATGACCGTCTTTCTTTAACATGGCCGTCGCTGTCTTTAACGTTCTGTTGTGATTGCCTTTCTTTCGAGAGCTGTTTGTATTTCCACTCACTGTTTTAGCAAACAGATAGCATTTTTAACACGAAAGCGGGAAGAGCCAAGGGGGATATATGTAATGCCGAGAAATAGGAGAACCGAGTTCAAATTCCAGACTGAGTCCTATAGCCCTGCTCGGTAAGGAGTCTACCGCAGAAAGAAACGGCAATATGCTGTGGAAAAAAAAACTTCTGTCATGTCAGTCATGAATCGAAAGAGACTTAAGCGAATATCACGTCTGGAACATAATTGACTGACTGAATTATACTCTGGACAGTCTAAAATTATAAATAGATTATTTTATCAACAACTAAAATATAACTCATACCTATAATATGAACATTATCCTATAAATACAACTGGGATCGTTCAATTCAAAATTAAGGTTAACATATGTTTTCGGTTAAAATGCCAAACGAAATTCAATAATTATGGTGGGGTAATGGTTAGCGGCTCGGATTGAGGAATCAGTAGAGCCGAGTTCGAATTCCAGTCGAATCTATTACATTCACTTACTAATAACCTTGGGAAATGGATCCTCTTATTCTCCCCACGCTATGCGTAAGTAGCATGACAGACTGGGTTCTATAGTCTTGGATGGCAACTGGTCTAACGCAGAAAACTACTGTCGGAAAAAATCTGCCTTGTCAGTCATGTATCGAAGGGCTTTATCGATGTAAAAAATGTGTGTGTGTGTGAGTGTTTTTCTTCAATTGCTCACTGAAAAAATGTTATGATGCCATTTCTGACCTTAGGTCTCAGGTCGGGACCCGAAAATTAATTAGTACACACCAGAAATCAAAGGAAATAAAATAATAATAATAATAATAATAATAATGCTGCCATGTAGACATAGGAAAAGGCTGTCAGTTATATATTGTACGAATGCAGAGGTTTATCTCAGTAGAATGAAATTTAGCATAATTGTATTCGAGGAATTACACTAGAAATTGGGCAAATGGTTGCAAAACAACTAATGCGATAGAGAAGAAAACTTTTAAAAATATGAACAAAATTCTATGGAACAATGATAGTCGAATAAATTGTTCAATCTAGCCCAGATTACCAGATCTAGTTAATGGAAACAAAAATAGACTTTGTCAAATAATTGACACCATCCCGATCAAATAAGAGGTGCTTCCACGGTCCCCAAAAGCTTCTGATCAGTTGTCTTGTTCTCGGGTGTAGTTTATCGCCCTACCCAGAACATAAGCGCTTGGGAGTTTCACACAACATGGAAATATATACTAAGGAGGTTACTTCGTTAAACGACCAACCCGCAAAATACTTTATTTCATGTGTGGTAAAGTAAGATGAGTAAATCGGCGGTAAAACCCCAAGGTGATTCGTACCGTATCAGGGTGGCCTTCTCTCACTCGCCCGCCCGTCCTGATGGTGTGTCGCCTTGACGTGGTAGGACGGCTTGCGTGCTTCAACGACCCCCAGAGTTGTGTGGGCGGGGGCTTCGGCCCTTAGCAGGTCCAACCAAGCTCAGCAGGTCTGTGGGGATAGGATCCAGTTGAAGAGGATCGCCCCGAACCACGTCCGTTGGACAGTTGTTGTCGCGGCCCTATGTTCCTCAAGGAATTAAAAGGCATAATGAGATAAGTGCCACATGTTCTTTACGGCATTGTTGCTTGATTGATTTGTTTTTGACGAAACCCTCACATCCAATCTTCACGGAAAGTCATCGATTACTGCAGGTGTGAAATGTCAATGAGTACGGAGTTATTTCTGCACTAATTGAAATTCAGAAGAGGCACTTCAGGTAATTAGAACAAAATATCTTGAGATTGGGGCACATTATCAAATCAAGACAGAAGAACGTTTAATTGTTGTTAGCAATAAATGTGATGTTTTAGTCGTTCTATTGAACTACAGGATGAAAGTGAAAAAACTAGAAATGGGAACATAGAAAAATCTGAAGAACCTACTCAAACTCTATGTAAGTTTTGGAACGTGATAATAACGGCCATTATAAACGACTTCAAATACCCATCCAATTGAAATACGAAAAGTTTGTGAAACGAACGCCAGTTGCTTAAATAGACGGTGATTCGATCGAGAGTGATAGTCACCAAATTGTTTGGGTTTATGTTCATGATAATAATATTAATGACAAATTACTGTTCTAATGCTTCCTTCTTCATTGAAGTTTTCACTTCTTCTTTTTTAAATTCTCACAGTTTCAGAGACTCAGTGCCTTTCCCTAATAATAGACCTAATTTCGCACACCATTTAATTAAAGAAATAGATCTTTCTCTTCATGTCATAATCAAATATATTATTAAACGATTTTGTTGATCTCTTCCTAAAATTATAGCACTCTTTAATTGGGCAGTCACATAAACAAGGCAAAATTGATTTCCAAGTAATGGAGATTCAGTTAAGATATAGGTGAAAAATAACAACCAAAATGATAGCCGTTGGTTGCAGCCATTATTATTATTATTATTATTATTATTATTATTATTCTCCTCCTTTCCTTCATCGTCCTCGTCCTCTTCTTTTTCTCCTATTCTTCTTCCTCCCCTTCTTCCTCTTCTTTTTCTTCTTCCTTTTCTTCTTCTTCTACTTCTTCATTCTTCCTCTTCTTCTTCTATTTTTCTTCCACCTCTTTTTCATATTCTTCTTCTTCTTCTTCCTCCTCCTCCTCCTCCTCCTCCACTTCCTTTATTCTTCCTCCTCTTTTTCATATTCTTCATTCTTCCTCTTCTTCTTCTTCTTCTTCTATTTTTTCTTCCTCCTCTTTTTCAAATTTTTCCTTTTCTCCTTCTTCTTCTTCCTCTTCTATATTTCTTCCTTCTCTCTTTCATATTCTTCGTTATCTTCTTCTTCCTCCTCTTCTTCTTCTATATGTTGTGTTCCTGCAGGACGTGAGTGGTCATACATCTTCTCAATTGCCTGTCCTTTCTGGCACAGTATGTTATTTTCTTTTCACTATCTCTCCTAATCCCGGTTCTAGCAACCAATCTCTATGCGCCGTTACCCGTTGTCTGTCTCCCCTTCAATATGTGTGTGTGTGTGTGTATATATATATATATATATATATATATATATATATATATATATATATATATATATATATATATTATGAAATGGAAAAAGTACGACAATTATTTTAAAACATTTTTTATGTTTATAAGTTCTTTTTATAATAAGCAGTATTAACAATATTTCTATGAAAATTTCTCGGACATTCAGGCCGTTAAATGTTGTTAATACTGTTAATAATATAAAACAGAGCATTTACTTAATTATTTGTATTTATAAAAGAACGTATAAATATAGAAAATGTCTTAATATATATATATATATATATATATATATGTGTGTGTGTGTATGAAAATACTTTTTCAATGTTTGTTTAAATTAATAAATTAAAACCTTAAAATTTTCATTTGTTTGTGGATAAACTACATTTTCTAATTAAATATAAATGTTTCGCAAATATATTTTGATTAAAGTAACAGTATTTTATATTTTTAACCCATTTTACCTGGTCTTAATATTTTGACCAGCAGTGTATATATATGTATGTATGTATGTACGTATGTATGTGTGTGTGTGTATGTGTATCGATGTATAAGTTGGTATACTGTAAACCTCTATTTGAAATGACCAAACATCAGAGTGTTTTTGGATCTCTTCATGTGCTGAGGATTTACCCGCCTACAAGTTATTCCTTCCCATCAGGGTGTATCCAATGATGTATTTGCTAACCCCTACCCCACTAACATTTGCATGTATCTTTCTTAAACGTTTTGTAGCGAACAAGAATATTGAAAGTTGAAAGCGTGACTTCTAAAGTAGTCGTTACATCTGCAGTTTTACATTTGTCAATATATGGAACATGAAGAATATCTTTGGCAATTATTAAATTTATACATTTCACAATCATCCGCGCGCGAGCAGAAATCCAAATATTATTATTTGTGCGCCGATTCAGTCATTATCAACAGACATTTAGAAGAAGTCCATTTGTTATGATAAGTATTCTCCCTGAATGACATCGTCTCGTCAAGAGAAGATAAATCTCTCGTAGGTATAGCAATACTGCCTTTTATACAGTACCTCTTTTACATATCACTACGCCTCGCTGAACGCAAGAGGCCTTAAACCTTTAGTTGATCTTTGACTTCTACAAACAGCCCTGGGAGACATAATCCGTATTTCAGAGTCAGTCTCTTTATTTCTTTTTTGTAGGAGATCTAGGTCTTAACTGACGCTCCCTGATTTGAATCATCATGACATCTCCTGTCACTCTCATCCCCAGATTGTCCTTCATTACGACTGGATACACTCATTCTCTCCTCCCTCTCCTGTTCTTCATTTTTATATATCTGGTGGTCTTCCTGACCACTCTCAATACTGGATTCATTCATCCTTTTTTGTGTCGTCTGTTCTTGTGATTCATCTTCCCCCTCCTTTTCCATAGTTTCATTCTCTCTTGTCGTTCCAAATTGGTCTTCGTGGGCCAGTATGTCCTCTCCTTTCTCTGTTAATATTCTTGTGTCGAATCCCTTTTGCACCACAAAATTCGCCTTTTCAGGACCTTTGATCATCTCTCCTTTCTGTACCACATACTTTCATTCATTATTTTCATTGCCTTCTCATCAATGCAGATGGGCCTTTTCTTCTGCCTGCATGCGGAATAGCTCTATAACTTAGGAGTGGTCTTGGTAAATAATTCTCTATGTTATAATCCACTGGAGTGAATGATTTTAATCCCATTTTAATTGTTGAATTATTCTCTCCGCAATTTAATTTGGCAGTGGGTGGAAAGATGGTTCTTTGTATGGAATGCAGCCAGTGCATACATGCACACAAAATCTATTCATAAATTTTTAGGTGCATTGTCGGAGACTAAGGATTTTGGAACTTCATTTCCCGAAAACACCATACTTAACATCCGCTTCACAGTAGTGACTTTTCCACGGCTTTAATAACTTTAGGCCAACCTGAATACGAGTCGACTAATATCAGAAATAGTCCTATACCTTTGATGTAGGCATGAACCATATGTACTCATGTCCACTTCTACATTTCCTTTGGCTAAAAGTGAATTTTAGCTTGCCTAAATTTCTTTATTTACGAGTTCCGGTACAAAATAAACATTCTCTCGTGTGTGTTCTGAAGTAGCATGATTCCTTGAACAAAATAATCTTGCCGCTGGAATATTTAATTGAACAACAACAACATTAATAATAATAATAATAATAATAATAATAATAATAATAATAATAATAATAATAATAATAATAAGATTTGAAAGGAGTACTACAAATGTAAGAAAGGAGTACTACAGGCGTGTACGTCTGGTACTAAATACCGAGCTAAACTAAAAAAAAAAAAACAGAATATCAGCCATAAACACCTTGGCTGTCCCTGTGGTGCAATACAGTTTTAATGTCCTTAACTGGACCATAGTTGACATTAAGCGAATGGACGCCAAAATAAGAAAGCTTCTCACTTTCCACTGCATCCATCATCCCAAAGCTGATTTTAAGCATTTTTAATATAGTCTACCACGTCTCTTGAATAACCTGGCTACCATGCTTACAGCTTCAACCTCATTTGCGTAGCCAATATACCTCCATGTATATCATCGTGCACGGCTTTAATTACCTCTTTTCTCAGAGACTGTTGATGTAGTATGGCATCTCCTTTACATATAATTCCTTTTTCTATTGTTAATTTGTGTCTTGACGCTTCATACGGTCTCTCAGACATAGAGCAATTGTTCCATGCAATTCTTTATTCTATTCATAATTCTATTCAACACTGGGTCCTGCCTAGTTCCCAACCAAAGCAGATTTAAGGGTAAGACGTCAGTTTCTATCCAGTGCAAAATCCCATCCTCAAAATCTTCTCTTGCTTCAACATTCTAACTCTCAGATTTAAGCGAGATAGATCATCCACATGCGGAATAATATTTCCTTTAATATATACGATGCCAAAGACGAACGCCATAAGCTTAATCGCCCATCTAAATATCCTGGCAGATGTGATATTTGGCACTCTCTTTTTTCTATTTATTTGTCATCTTTTCATGTTCCTTATTGCAACATCGACATACAAGTAAGCTTTTAGTGGCACTATAAGTATCCATATTACCTTCGGAAACATTAAATTTTTTAATCAATTCCAATTTTTGTAAGAATTCCACACATGCTTCTAGATTCATATTATGGTCTTGAAGCCGCTCTAGAATTTTACACTTGTACGAGATGTCAAATATTCTTTGCAAAATTAACTCGTCTTTGATAGACTTTTGTTCTGAACCTATTCTTTCAAACTCACAATGTCTCGACACTTTAAATCGCTGTTCATATTGCAAAATCCTTTCGTCCGTTCTCTATCTGCTTTTGAGAAATCGTTTTTTTTTTTGGTCGTATATTTGTTTTTATGACGGCAACAATTTCTTCTTACATTAGATCTTCTTTGGCATAGACCATGACGGAGATTTTTTATGGCCTCAAACCCTGTTGAGGCTAAAAACAAATCCATGACTTAATTTTCTCATCCACTACGATGTTGCAAAACACCTAAGCCAGGATAAATATTCAGGATCCTACAACGTGGTTAAGTAACCGATCGGCGATGCCATATTGCTACGATAGATATCTGACAGATAAAGTCCCGTTAAGAGAAAATAACTCTCCGCTAGGAAAAGCGATACTGCTTTTTATACAGTACATCATTTACATATCACTACATCATTCATTTGTTCTGTCTGAGCATGCGCACACACATGTTCCGTTTCACACATATATTTAACCCATTGATGCAATATCAAAAACACAAAATAACCAATTAAATCCGCCATTTTAAACCATTTTCTTTTGATGTGTACGTCCTAAAAATACTTTCTTAAAATATTCATTTTATGTTCCTCGTATCAAGACATTTACCAAGTTATTTGTCATTCAATCACACAAGATTCGCATAAAAAGAAATAAATTATTTCAACGTTTGCCATTTAAGAAAATTACTTGTTAATTTTTCTATTTAATAAAAATTACTGCGTCTCTGAGATTAGAATGTTTTAGCTTTTAACTGATATGTAGGCTTCGTGATGTTCTTAATTCCGAATTCTCATTCTCGAGTATCAAGCCATACGTAGGCGAAATTTCAGAAACTATTTTTTGATGAGGTAATTTATGTTTGAAAGAATCGTGTGCTCGATGCAAATAGCTAATAGACATTTGATTCCAATTTCGTTTAATAAAGAAAATGAATAAAAAAACAAAAACGTGTGGACAAATTTTAAAGGAGGTGAAAAGGAAATGAATAGCGACAAGGAGAATTATTTGAATGTTTGTAATACGATTAAAAAAAAAAGATTTCAAACATTTGTATTGTAGAGATTAATATCGTCCCGATAAATCCCTAAAATAATACGCATGAGGAATTGCTAGCGGAATAATATTGCATGTAATTCTTGGTGAATTCGATCTCTCTTGGAAACACAGGAATCGACGCTTGGTTTTAAACTGGTGTTAATACTTAAACGTCATCTAAAACGAAGCTGGTAACATCTTTCCGTTAGATGACGTTTAAATATTTGAAGGACAAATATGCCCAAGGTCATTGTATCTTATTATTCATCAAACGGGGAAAGATCATTAAAAATGGCATATCAATAAAATAAGGAATGCATCAACTTTTTTCTATGGGGCGTGTCTCTTCAGGGCGTAGCTGGCCATGGCTCTTCACAATATTCTGTCCTTTTGTAGCACATAATAAATTCTGTGTTTTTGTTATCTCTCATTAACCTTGCTACGTCCATTTCCTCAAAATCGCTAGGTTATGCGTTGTTTTGTCTCTCCGTCTTGCCCTCATCCTGTCTTGTGGGTATTACATTTTCCAAGTCCTCTTTCCAGATTATGCGGCCTAGAAATATCATCTGTCTCCTCCTGTAAATTATAAGTGTCATTTTTGTTTACATCTATAAAAATTCGTCGTCTTTCCCTTGTGCAGTCCTTTCTTATTCTCAGCAGTCTTCTGTAGAACCAAACTTCTGTTGCTTCAATTCTTTTTCTTCATCTGTGAGGACACTGTCCAGCATTTACCGCCATAGAGGAGCACAGATATTACATAGCATTTAAGTACTCTTTTCTTTGTTTCTAACGATATTTTTTTCTGTTTCTTAATACGTTGCTTAGCTTTTGTAAGGCATAATTTATTATCCCAGTGCACTTTTGGATTTCAGTGTTGTACTTGTTGCCCTTATTTAAAAGGCTTCCCAGATATTGAAATTGTATTTCTTTGATTTTGGTATCTCCAATTTGTAAATTGCGTGTTGGGCTCTTCCTTTTGCAAATGCCAGGCATTCCGTTTTCTTGCGTTTGATGTTTACTCATTTCTTCTCTTTTTTCTTCACTGCCTTTTGTTTGAGTTCTTGTAACTTCCTTTCTATGTATGCTATGAACACTGTGCAATCTGCATCTCTTATGTTGTTTAGATGGTTACCGGCAATAATGAAACCTGGCAAGACTTCTAATTCTAGAGAAACAAAAATAATATGGAAACGGGATGTGAGTGAAATCTGATACAGCCCGACTAAATATTACCTGCAAAATCAAATTTATAATCAACCCACAATTTTGAAAAGGGTATCTAAATTTTGATATACTGTGAAAGAAAATGATCAAAATGGCGGTGATCATGATATCAGAGTTGACAGGTAGCCTGCTGTCAACTGGGAATACTCAACATCATGTTTGATACCGTGTTAACGCCATCATTTCACACATGAGGCGGAACCTTTAAAGAAGCTTCTCACTTTGGGTGTCATGATAATTTTAAACTGCAGGACCAAGTGTTCGAAGAAAACAATGGAATGGTTTGCAATTAAATTTGTAAAGCTCTTATCTTACAGCAGGAAATCATGTATTTTATTTCCTGTAAATGTATCAAGGACAAAACGTTCCATGCTTCCATGATCGCCTCTTAGGTGATCAATAGCGATCAGTGTGTAGTATGAAAGCCAACCTGTTTAATAAATGTCACAATGCAATTTTGTTCATCTCTCAGGCCGTCCGCCTGAACAAATATATATACAAAGGATTCTGTCTCCGTATCCTCCTCCCCCTCTCTCTCCCTCTATCTATCTCAGCCTTCTTTCTTTCTTTCATTCTTTCTTTCTTTCTACCTCGGCATTATTTCTCTTTCTTTGTTTCTTTGTTTCTTTGTTTGTTTCTTTGTTTCTTTCTTTGTTTCTTTCTTTCTACCTCGGCATTCTTTTTCTTTCTTTATATTTTTCTTTCTTTCTTTTTTTCTTTCTTCCTTTCTTTCTTTCTTTCTACCTCGGCATTATTTCTCTTTCTTTCTTTCTTTCTTTCTTTCTACCTCGGCATTCTTTTTCTTTCTTTCTTTCTTTCTTTCTTTCTACCTCGGCATTATTTCTCTTTCTTTCTTTCTTTCTTTCTTTCTTTCTTTCTTTCTTTCTACCTCGGCATTCATTTTCTTTCTTTATATTTTTCTTTCTTTCTTTCTTTCTTTCTTTCTTTCTTTCTTTCTTTCTTTCTTTCTACCTCGGCATTATTTCTCTTTCTTTCTTTCTTTCTTTCTTTCTATCTCGGCATTATTTCTCTTTCTTTCTTTCTTTTTCTTTTTTTCTTTCTTTCTTTCATTCTTTTTATCTATCTATCTATCTATCGATATGAAACCTTGCAAATATGAAATTTCGAGAATTTATGACGAGAAGGATTGGTAATGAACGAAAAATTCCTGTTGCATAAAATATGTGACAGCTTTAATATTAAAATATTTGCTGTGTGTTTCTCATTGCTTATGTTCTCGTCATTTTCCAAACATTTTAAAGGAGAGAAGTATTTACCGGTTTAGAGAATAAACACATATTGGATGCAGAAGTTTAGAGATTAAACACATATTTGATTCAGAAGTTTAGAGATTAAACACATATTGGATTCACAATTTTAGATAATAAAGACATAGTGGATACAGTTTATAGATTGAACACATACTAGATTCAGAAATTTAGAGATTAAACACAAACTAGATTCAGAAGTTTAGCGAATGAACACATACTGGATTCAGAAATTTAGATAATAAACACATACTGGATTCAAACGTTTAGAGATTAAACACAAACTGGATTTAGGCGTTTACATAATATACAGGATTCAGAAGTTTAGATAATAAACACATACTGGATTCAAACGTTTAGAGATTAAACACAAACCGGATTTAGGCGTTTACATAATATACAGGATTCAGAAATTTAGATAATAAACACATACTGGATTCAAACGTTTAGATATTAAACACAAACTGGATTTAGGCGTTTACATAATATACAGGATTCAGAAATTTAGATAATAAACACGTACTGGATTCAAACGTTTAGAGATTAAACACAAACTGGATTTAGGCGTTTACATAATATACAGGATTCAGAAATTTAGATAATAAACACATACTGGATTCAAACGTTTAGAGATTAAACACAAACCGGATTTAGCCGTTTACATAATATACAGGATTCAGAAGTTTAGATAATAAACACATACTGGATTCAAACGTTTAGAGATTAAACACAAACCGGATTTAGGCGTTTACATAATATACAGGATTCAGAAGTTTAGATAATAAACACATACTGGATTCAAACGTTTAGAGATTAAACACAAACCGGATTTAGGCGTTTACATAATATACAGGATTCAGAAATTTAGATAATAAACACATACTGGATTCAAACGTTTAGAGATTAAACACAAACCGGATTTAGGCGTTTACATAATATACAGGAATCAGAAATTTAGATAATAAACACATACTGGATTCAAACGTTTAGAGATTAAACACAAACTGGATTTAGGCGTTTACATAATATACAGGATTCAGAAGTTTAAATAATAAACACGTACTGGATTTTAGTTTAGAGTTCTGTCGTCGTCCATATTATTAGTAATTTGGTATGTATTTCAGAATTTCTTTTCATTAAAACATATCCTTACATCTGTCAAAATATTTTTCTTTGCAGCTCATGTTGATATTCAAATAAATCATGAAGAATTTAGCAAAACAATTTTTCAATTTGTTATTATCCTATATTTTTTTAATATTATTCGAATGAAGTTGAATTCAATTTGAAATTCGCAGCTATTATTGCGTAGCGAATATTGTGTGCTTATATAAGTGAGTATCTGGCATGTCTGACGGCAAAGGAATTCTTAGATGATGTCCGCGGGTAAACGTTCTCAAATAATCATGTTCTTTGCCAGTGTGATAATCAATCTTTTGTTTTCTTAGTTTTACGCCGAACGCAGTTAATTCGTTCACGTTTGCTCCACACACATACGAAAAAGAAAAACAGTCACATGAGTGTCGATCAATTACAACTGAAACTAAGTGCTACATTTATTCTTATCTCCGCCCGACAACGCCAAAGGCAGATGCAATTCCCAACATTATATAAATCAATAACGCACAGCAAACACACCAATCAAAATGTAACATTAATAGTCCCAAAATGATAGATAACACAAACCAACGAACTGAAACACAAATGGATAAGTGAAAAATTATTTGCTTTGTAAAGCAATGAAAGAGAATCCGTCTTTGTGAGGTACAAGAGAAAGATTTCTACAGGTCGACAAAAATAAAGAAAAAACAAACTTTCTACAGTTTCAAATTTACTCGAGCGGATAACCTTCGTTATGGTCTGCATTGGCGATAAATGTTTTTTGACAGTTGCACAAAGTAAATGAACGAGAAAGAGACCCGAATGGCAAAGCAATGAAATAGAAAAATTGTCTGAAGAATGGAAAGTTATAATTAAAAGGCGTCAAAGACAATGCCAAAATGAATTGGGCGTGTTCTGGAATTTATTATGTGGAATGATTTTGATTTATTGCAAAAGTAAATAAGTACAAATACAAAAAAGCTCAGTATATTCTAATAAAACTGGTGCGCACACACACACATACACATACACACTCCGGAAACGCACACAATCACGCGCGTACGTGCACTCACACACATACACATAATCAAACGCGCGCGCACACACACACACACACACACACACACAGAGATACATGCACACATATATATATATATATATATATATATATATATATATATATATATATATATATATTCAGACACATGTGGTTGTATATTAATATTCTTTTGTTTTTCTTATTTCAATTAGATTCCTCGACTAGTTTCGACCAACATGGCTATCATCATCAGAAAAAAAAATTCTGCTTGCTAGTGGCCGTAAACTACAGAAAGGAATGTCTTGATGGAGAAAATGAACTTTTGTCTGTTGTTTTCATTTGTTTTTTTATTTTTTAAATTTATATATATATATATATATATATATATATATATATATATATATATATATATATATATATATATGATGAAAACCGACATCTTTAAGGATTCATTGGTTATAATTTATTTCCCCAGGGAATTTATTTTTCCCTGGCTTATCAGACCTCACTTCCAAGGGTGAAAAAAATAAATGTAAATATATATATATATATATATATATATATATATATATATATATATATATATATATATTTACACTCTTGAGGGGTAGTGTTAAGTTGATGTAAGGTGATATAGAGAGTGGTGAGAGAGAGAGAGTGTGAAAGACATGGCCGAAATTAGAGAGGGAAGGGAGAGATATGAATGATTTTAATCTTTTTATTACAATACTTAATAGTGAGTAAGGGGATAATTAAATATTGTAATAAGAATAAATTTAAAATCATTCCTATTTCTCCCTTCCCTTCAAATTGTCTGTTTTCATTAAATTAATCTCTCTGATTTAACATTGAGCTCTCCGAATTTAATCCTCCTTGGGATTATCCATACGGATTAAGAAGATTTTCATTACTTATACATACATACATACATACATACATACATACACACACACAAACACACACACACACACACACACACACACACACACACACATATATATATATATATATATTCATTTCTATGGATATAAGTTTGTGACACTGGGTTTCACGCTTCAAACAGTGATGATCGCAATTGAGCACTTTCCAATAAGTACCGCGTATTTATAATATATATATATAGAACGTCATCCACAGCCAGACTGTTTCGTTGTATCACAGCTCATCAGTGTGGCTAGACATACGATCGCTTCAGGATCGAAACCCGAACGATTTGGTAGCAGTCGGAGATTCAAACTCCATAAGCCATCGGTAGAGAGAAAGGCGAATTTTTGCGTATTTATTGTTTCATAAGCACACTAGTCACTCAGAGTAATCAATCGCTAGGAAAGTGTTGCATTATCAGCAGTAATAATGACTGTTTACAAATTCTTTTCATACTCCCCACAGTTCTCGACCGAGTAAATTATTTTATCGAGAGCTAATACATACAGATATATATATATATATATATATATATATATATATATATATATATATATATATATATATATATATTGATGCATGTTTCATTAAATAAGATAGACAAGTTTTGTCTGTTTATTTTAAGCAAGTTCCTTTCATATTGTCTGATAAGTTTAATAACGTTATCATTGAAAGATGAAAGAAAATCACCATATTGATACACGTATAAATCCAATCTAAGATTTCGGCTTACATAAGCCATTATGAAAGATGACAATTACATTTCAATATATCAAACAATACACGGACGAAACAATAATGATAGTCTGTTTTTGTTGCATGAAAAATTTCAAAGCAACGACAAACTCGTGTATACGAGACGCAGAAGCAGAAGCGAAAATCGTGTCGCAGCTCGTGACGTCACACATGACCACGCAAGAGTGAAAACGAGAAGTATTAAGTATGGGAAGCCGTTGATATATATATATATATATATACAGAAATATAGTCTTAAAGTGTGCTTTATATACAGAAATATACAGAAATATAGTCTTAAAGTGTGCTTTATATACAGAAATATAGTCTTAAAGTGTGTTTATTTGTTCTTTGTCACATTACAAAGGTACCAACACATTGAAGGTGCGTTTTTTCACTTATATTAAAGGTAATTTTTTTTTATATCAATCGTACATTATATATATATATCGGAATATGAATTGAATTATTATATTTGAGTGTATATCTGAACTGCTGAAGAGTTGATAAATTCGGAGTAAGCTCTCTCGACAGGATGAAAGGACTAAGAATTCTAAGTCTGTTAATATCTATCTATCTATCTATCTATCTATCTATCTATCTATCTATCTATCTATCTATCTATCTATCTCAGTCTGTTAATAACTATCTATCTATCTATCTATCTCAGTCTGTTAATTACTATCTATCTATCTCAGTGTGTTAAGATCTATCTATCTATCTATCTATCTATCTATCTATCTATCTATCTATCTATCTATCTATCTATCTCAGTCTGTTAATATCTATCTATCTATCTATCTATCTCAGTGTGTTAAGATCTATCTATCTATCTATCTATCTATCTATCTGTCTATCTATCTATCTATCTATCTATATATCTATCTATCTATCTATCTATCTATCTCAGTCTGTTAATATCTATCTATCTATCTATCTATCTATCTATCTATCTATCTCAGTCTGTTAATATCTATCTATCTCAGTCTGTTAATATCTATCTATCTATCTATCTATCTATCTATCTATCTATCTCAGTTTGTTAAGATCTATCTATCTATATCTATCTATCTATCTATCTAACTATCTATCTATCTCAGTGTGTTAAGATCTATCTGTCTATCTCTCTATCTATCTCAGTCTGTTAATATCTATCTATCTATCTATTTACATAGATAGATAGATAGATATGAATTAAGTGTCATAGATAGATAGATAGATATGCTATTAAAAAAAGGCTTCATCAGATGGTGACAGTGGAGTTTTCGTAATTTTCGATTCTTGCTCAAATATTAAGAACATATATATATATATGTTTGTATTCATGTATACATAAAATTGTGACGGTTTGAAAAGTAATTGTTCATTTGAATATGTTTTGTTCAGCAAAATACACAAATTGTGCCTATTACATCCTAAAAGATTATTATTTAAACATAATAGACACAAATTGCCTATTATTCAATTTATATGACATAATTTACATTTAGACACGCACATGTACACGCTCACCCCCCCCTCTCTCTCTCTCTCTCTCTATATATATATATATATATATATATATATATAGTGCATTTAAAATATTTTCACGTAATGATTGTTTTCTGTCCAACAGTGTAGTTAATGCGACTACAAGTCTTCCCCTATCCCCGGTAATCTTTGTTGAATTCAATATTGCTGTGGTTTGAATTATTTCTGTTTTTCATGCGTTTTTTCTACCCGTCATTTTGTGATAATTCTTAATAGAGCGACCCCCCCACTTCAAAATTCAATATTTAAAAAAAAAAATTCAAATAAGCAAATTGCCGTATTGTCTCTTTCTTCAGAATGTTTTCAATTATTCATAGTAGTGTTATTGTTATTGTAAACTATTAGTATTTTTCTTGTGTATTTCGACTTAATAAATCAGTATACTTAATGCTGTTGATCTATTATCAACAGCAACAGTAACGAAATAAACTTTCTCCCCGGTATTATTTGTGCGCGTACCCTGCAGTAAATTCAGATTGTTGCCAACATAAATGACCTATTTAGTCTTGTAGTGACTTAAATAGCTTTTTATATAATTCCGACTTTACACTGAGCAACAAAACTCGAATAGTTTAAAGACTAAAACAAATGACTATTATCTGTAAAATTAAAACGTCATAGCAAATCCGTATGAGCAGAATTAAAATTTAAAACAAGTACACATTATAGTGCTACAAGCAAAAAGGTATCGGAAACATGAGCGCTTAAATCTAAATCAATTGTGTAACGCCTCTCCGAATAACAACGGTTGAAAATATTGAAATAATACTTTTGTATTTTTATGTCCAGACGTTGTCATAAATGACATTTAAGAAATGTCCATTTAAGAATAACTTGAAGTTTCTTGATGAATGTTAGTCGTTCGCATGAAGAAGATTTGTGTCTGTTACAAAATATCTTATAGTGGGGTAAGCGATCGCCATATTGTTCGTGAATTTTATTGTATTGGTATAGTGTTACGTTCATTTTTGTATTTTGCCAGAGCTTCGCTGATTTATATGAAAACGTCATTCTTCTGTGAAATAATTCATGGCTAATCGTGAATTAAGTTATTTTGTTATCTTTTTTATATATGCCATGAATTTTCCGTGTTTTTACTTTTTTGTCAATTTACTTTGAATTCAGAATGTGAATTAAATTCGGCGACAACAATATATTTCATTACAAATTGCTGACTACGACGTCTGGAGTTTTTCCAAATCTGCATTTTAAAAAAAATCTGCTTCAAATTTTTATTTCTTTACTCTGTTTTATAAGGTACTTACAGGTAGTTCCATGTGTTTCAAGAACTACAGTTACTTTGATATCTGTTGCATAGACATTTCCTTCCGGGTCCCAACAAGAGACCTAAATTCAGAAATAGCTTCATCGCATTTTCCATCTTTCATATTGTTATTATTATTATAATAATTATTATTATTTACTTTGATATCGGTTGTATAGACATTTTTTCTGGGTCCCAATAAGAGACCTAAGTTCAGAAATGTCGACATCGCATTTTCCGTTTTTCACATGATTATTATTATTATTATTATTGAATGGGAGATGAAAACGCCAACAAAGTGATAAGAATCCCAGTACTTATTAAACCACCCAGTTTAATAAGAGTATACCAGATAAATGAATCATCGCCAAATGTGCGTGCTATAGTGACAAGTTTCGATAAAATCAGCGAATAAGCTCGCAGGCTGGACCCTACTACTTGCATTCATAAACCGAAATGCACAGTACATCTTTGCCAGGGGACATGTTCAACTGCTTAAGGCCAAGAAACTGACAAGCAAATTTGTGATACTGAACAGGATATTTGCTATCGTCAGTCTTAATTCAACAAGACAAAACACGTCCTTATTTTTGCTTACATTCAGTTATGATCTGCATCCATGATTCTGCATGAGGACAATTAGTATTATTAGTAGTATTATTATTGAATGAGAGTTCGCATCAATAGAAATTGATCGCTTCCACTGTACAGAAAATCTCCTCATTTTCCCAGGATATTTCCAGTTGTTTCCAACAATACTGTCATTTGGATAGTCCCGAATCTTAAACATCGACTTCATGTCCTGCAACTCAACTTCCTAGATACTGAACTATCTTTTCGTTTTCTTCCTTATTTACACTGTGGCTGACCGGAACAGCGAATATCCGTAATTTGGCTCGCTCTGTTCGTTTAGCTGATCCGTTCTCCGGGACTCTATTGGATGACCGGAATCAATGTAAAAGATCCAGAATGCATTTCCTTCTCAAGGACAAATTCGGATCTGTGCCTTGACCATTGGTTTATATTTGCCAAAACCCAATCGATCGTAAAGTTTCCAGTTTCATTTCTTTCCCTAACCAGTTATCCGTATTCTTCTATCCTTTCTGAGTTAATCCTTGAGTTCTAGAAGAAACTGGTGTGATAAACTGGATATTAAGCATCCAGTTTCGTCAGTATTCATGGCTATAGCTATTTTAAATAATGCTATTGTCTCAATGGCTCTGCATCTTCTTCGAATTTACAGTTCTTAAAACTGTTCGCCAGGCTTTTCTAAATCCTTTTTTCTGTTACATTGTATAGATAGTGTTTTATTCTGTATCGTGTTTGATAATCAGATAATGTTTATTATTTCAACTGCATTTCAGAAACGTATTTCAGGGAAATAAAGTGATGGACACCTTATAGTGGAAATATTTTTCCAACCGTGAACAATTACTTTGTTTAGAAAAACTGCATGAATCTCTGCTGTGGAAAAATGATCTATCCTCACGGTTACTTTCAACTCGAAACAATGTCAATTACTGCTGCTTAATACTACGATAAAAAAGTGCACTATTTTTATTGTAAGAAAAAAAAGCATTGATCATCTTTGTCGTAGGCAACTCGAGACAATCATTGTGGAGATTTAAATAACAATAATGACTTATGTCTTTGAAATTACCGTTTGATATAAAGAAAGGTTCGTTGCCGGATTTGAAACATAAAAGAATCATTTGACAGGAAATAATTAACGCCTTTTATGTCGTTCGATCAATAACATTAAAGAGATTTACTGGAACTCTATACTTACAGAAACATTTCCAGAACTCATATGCACTTAATGTCCTCTCAAACATGCTTATACACTTAACTATTTCTTCACTTCACTGCAACCGATCAGAATGTCAAAGATATTTCTCATTCTATATAAATTTTCGATGGACTTTTAAAAAAAAATTTTTAATTTAAAAAATTCTTTCTTTTTAATATATTTTTCTTTTATTAACAAATTTAAGTGGGGGAATTCTCCGCAATTCAAACGTGTTTATCATATTTTTTTATTTGTAATTTCAAGTTTCATTGCTAGGTTGAAAAAATAAGATTAAATAAAAATAATCCATTTAAATAAATAAATAAAAAAATTCTTCATTTCGTACGGAATTTAAAGAGGAGCATCCCAATGTAATTGCAGCAGTTTGATGTTTTACATGAAACACGACACTGATGTCAAAAACGCAAAGCAGCATTGTTCCCTTGAGTATGACAAGTGAATGGTTTTGTCGACATTGTTAATGACTCCCTTCATTTATTAATTAGCCAGACAAGTCAAAAAGGCGTAAATTTAGCTGCATGATTGGGCTCTGTTCAAAGTAGTGCCTCTTCAAAGGAAATGAAGCAGGAGATCCCACTTTATCTAAACTGCTGGATGTTAATGGCTTTCATCATCCCTAAACGAATAAAACATTCATGTGAAAATGCTAATACCTAAAAAATAAAGTTAATTCTGAAAATGATGATGTCTGTTGGTAATGAATATTTGATAAACAAACATGAAATGCGGTCGCTGTTTGCAAATATTCCATTAGGAATAACATCGCAAAAGTGGATAAAGTATTTCTGGAATATCAAGCAAATATTTTCTAGAATGGTTTTCAGTGTTATATTAATTTTGAAGTTTTAATCTATTCGAGATTAAAAGTGAACCCTTGAACTATTTATGTAGACACTAAGCAGCGGTTTGTCAAGAAAGCTGATGCAAATGGCGACTATTTCGAGAGGGATAAGATTAGACACAAAAGTAGACTTTCTTTTGTGGTTTTCCTGACACAATACCTCCTTAGATTCAATTTGAAAGTTCACACAGTAAAGGGTAGCAGAAAGAAATGATTGAAATCGAAAAGGAATGGAAAATTCTTTATTAGAAGGAAAATTTAATTTCCTTATTCTAGTACCAAATAAATGTGCCGCCCGGAATATTCATGCCGATGAAGTTTTTAAATTATACATTAAGCGTTCCGGTTCAAATAAACATTCTCTCGTGTGTTTTCTGAAGTAGCATGATTCCTTGAACAAAATAATCTTGCCGCAGAAATATTTAATTGAACAACAACAACATTAATAATAATAATTGTTATGGTTCCTTACCTATAACTACAGAATGAACTCTTCCTAACACTATGTATACTACGCCCCTCAAGAGAGAGAGACGAATCGAGTCGAGCCGATAGTAGTTCACTCCAAACCAGACTGACAGTCATACCAACACCTTCCACATCTTGTATTATTATTCCGTGTAATATATCTTCGTTATTTCTACGCTTGTGTTCGTGTTGTTCTTCCTTGGTCCTAACCTGGACCATAACAGTGGCGACGAGGATATTGAAGAAACGAATTCTACACTGAGAATCTCAAAAAACAAACCTTTTTGCTATCGGTCGTCTATAACAGAGGCGACGCGAAGAAAAAAAAAGAAAACATTTTTTGGATACCAATATTAACAGTGGTAACGAAGACACGAATTTTACCTGTCAGCCAGAACAGAATCGAATTCTACCCAGGAAAATTTTTTCGTACTAAGGTTCCAGAACAACAGGCGACAAAGACCTGAAGTCTACACTGAGAAAAAAGGAAAAATCGTTACACAAAATTACGGTGTAAACATGGAAGATTTAAGGCAACCATATTGGAACTAATGAAAATGCAATTCGAGCAGTAACAAAAAAATGAGGAAAGACAGACTAGGTTCGAAGAAAAACAATTAGAAATTCAACAGAAAAACGAAGAGAAGCAACTCGAACTACAAGAATTACTACTACGGGCAGTAACAAATAAAGGACAAAATTCTGGAAATGAAGCGGCATTCTCGCAAAATGCTATATGGAGCTCTATCAAAGACTTCACTTATGCACCGGACGAAGACAAAACATTTGCGGCTTATTTCAGAAGATATGAAGATGCATATGAGTTTGAATGAAGGAATTGGTCAGACGCGAAAAAAGTACGTCTACTACTGAGGAAGCTAGGGTCAAGCGAATACACTAAATTCGTAGACTACATCCTACCGAGGAAAACGAATGAGTTGACTTTCAAGGAAGCCGTGAAACTTTTAACGGATTTTTTAGTCCGAACACTTCACTATTGCACAAAAGGTGGAAATGTTTAAATTTAACAAAATAGTATAGCGAAGACTATATAACATTCGCTTCCGTAGTAAACAAACACTGCGATGACTTTAAGTTATCTGAACTCAGCCCTGACAATTTTAAATGTTTGATATTCGTTCAAGGCCTGGTTTCGACTAAAGATGCGGAGATCAGACGGAGAATTCTAACAAAACTTGAGAGTGAACCAGAATTGACGCTACAAAAATTGGCTGAGGACTGTCAGAGATGTATAAGCATAAAAAAGGACTCGAAAGATATCGAAAGTCTGGCGTCGCTTATATACGAAAAGTACAACGACAAACACGTTTTTCTCCCTCCTCAAAAACAAACCAAACAAATTATTTTACTACAAAAAGTCAAATGAAACCTCAGAAGAAACCACCACCCAGTCCATGCTATTGCTGTGGGACTTTGCATTGGTACAAAGATTATCCATACCGCTATAAGACTTGTCTATCGTGCAATAAAGTGGGACATAATAGTTCGCACTGTAGAACAAAGAAAGAAAACAAAAGTCGCGTAAGAGTCACTAGAACTGACCAAGCGGACGGGATAAATATACAAAAATACGTACAAGTAGAAATGTTAAACAAAAACAAAAATATTGAACAGCACTGGGAACACGTTCAAGAGGTTTTCAGGCAGATAAAAAATTACGGGTTTAAGGTAAAGGAAAATAAATGTGACTTCTTTATTAAGGAGATAAAATATCTGGGCCATATTATTGATGAAGAAGGAAGAAGACCAGACCCAGAAAAAGCCACGGCAATAAAAAAAATGCCGCCTCCAAAAAATTTAGCTGAGTTACAAAGCTTTTTGGGCTTAATAAATTATTATCAAGAATTTATTCCTAACATGCACAAATTACGCGCACCCCTAAACAAACTGTTGAAGAAGGAAAAAATTTGGGAATGGTCATATGAATGTCAGAAAAATTTCGACAAAATCATTAAGACTCTAACAGCAGATTTATTTTTTGCGCATTATGACCCAAAATTGGAAATAATAGTCGCGAGTGACGCGAGTGCCTATGGTGTTGGGGCATGTGTACTTCATAAAATTCCGGATGGGACACTAAAACCCATCGTGCATGCGTCAAGAACGTTTCTACCAGCCGAACAAAATTACTCGCAAATCGAAAAAGAAGAGCTGGGGATTATTTTTGCGGTTACGAGATTCCACAGATATATTTACGGGAGATTTTTCACCTTACAGACGGACCACAAGCTGTTATTGACAATATTTAGATCAAAGTAAGGTCTACCTGTCTACACTGCTAATAGATTGCTAAGATGGGGGACGATTTTGTTAAACTATAACTTTAAATTGGAGTATCTTCTATCAAACAAAATCGGGCATGCAGCTGGTCTTTCGAGACTAATACCAAAGAAAACGGAGCCATTAGAAGATTCCGTAATTGCAGCTCTACGATATGAGGAAGATATTAGAACATCATTATGTAGTACAATTCGAGACCTCCCCGTCACATTACAGGAAATAAGAAACGAAGCAGTGAATGACGAATTTAAAAAGGAAAAGTAAACAAAAATTGTAGGAAAAGATAAGCATATATCAGACAGTTTTTGGTTACGTGATAATGTTCTGCTATATAATGAAAGAGTAGTAACCCCGAAAACGCTAGAAAGGGGAATCCTCAAGGATTTTCACATGGACCACCCAGGAAAGAACAGAATGAAATCATTAATGCGAAGTTACGTGTACTGGCCAAACATGGATCAAGATATTATACATATGGTGGATAAATGCAAGGGCTGTTCCTTAGCAGACAAGGCACATCTGATCACTCATAAGCCATGGCCTAAGACAGATCGACCGTGGTCGAGTATCCATGTAGATTTCGCAGGTCGATTAGAGGGTTTCTACTACTTGATTGTAGTAGAAAGTTACAGCAAATGGCCAGAAGTATTTCGTTGTAGATAACCTACTTCTGAGACTACAATAAATTGCCTTCACGAGCTATTTGCTCGTTTCGGACTGGTTGATTATTTAGTCACCGATAATGGGACACAATTTACAACTGCGGATTTTCAAGAATTTTGTGAAACTTTTCAGGTGAAACACATCAAATCCCCTCCTTATCACCCAAGATCAAACGGGCAAGCGGAGATGTTTGTAGATACATTAAAAAGAGCACTAAGGAAAGCTTATGACGTACCAACAGAAAATGCTTTACAACAATTCTTGCAAGTGTATAGAATTACATCGAACAGTACTTCGCCATCGGCATTATCGCCGGCGGAAGTGATGTTCGCCCCAAAATTAGATCGATATTCGACAAATTACTGCCAAAACAGACAAAGCAATTATCAACGTCGTTTGTACCAAAAAGAAAATTTAACCCAGAGGAGAAAGATTTTTTTTTAAATGTTTAAAAACAACTCATCCTATTGGGAGCCAGGCACAATAGAGAAACGAATTGGGAACGTGATTTACATAATTCCGGGTCCGACTTTCTCGCATAAAAGGCACTTAAATCAGATCAGAAAGAGGCTGTTAGAGGATTCTAACAGTCTACCTCAGGAAGCATTTAAAGTCCATAAAAGGTTTCAGCAATCATATATACATGGAATTTAGGCTTGATAAATGATATATGAATGGAATGTAGGCATGATAAAGGATATATGCATGAAATGTAGCCTTGATAAATGGTTTATACATGGAATTTAGGCTTGATAAATGATATATGCATGACATTTAGGCTTGATAAATGATATATACATGGAATTAAGGCTTGATAACTGATATATGCATGAAACTCAGGCGTGATAAATGATATATGTATGTCATTTAGGCTTGCTAAATGATATATGCATGGCATGTAGGCTTGATAAATGATATATGCATCGAATGTAAAGAATGATAAAGGATATATGCATGAAATGTAGACATGATAAATGATATATACATGGTATTTAAACTTGATAAATGATATATAGATGGAATTTAGGCTTGATAACTGATATATGCCTGAAATAAAGGCTTGATAAATGATATATGCATGGAATGTAGGCATGATAAATAATATATTCATGAAATGTAGGCTTGATAAATGATATATATATAAATGGAATTTAGTCTTGATATATGATATATACATGGAATTTAGGCTTGATAAATGATATATGCCTGAAACCTAGGCTTGATAAATGATATAGGCATGAAATTCTGGCTTGATAAATGATATATGCATGGAATGTAGGCATAATAAAGGATATATACATGGAATGTAGGCTTGATAAATGATATATACAATTAATTTAGGCTTGATAAATTATATATGCATGAAATTTAGGCTTGATAAATGATATATACATGAAATTTAGGCGTGTTAACTGATATATGCATGGAATTTAGTCTTGATAAATGATATATGCATGAAATGTAGGCTTGATAAATGTGAAAAGTCCACATTCAAGGGAGGAAAGTTTAGAAGTAGCGAGAATATAATTTTTGATGTAGATACTGCGCTTAAAAATCTCAACCAGGAAGCTACTTAGAAATATCTCGGTGTGAATGAAGGTAATGGAATATGGCATTTGAAGATGAAAGAATAAAATCAGAAAGGAGGGCATCAGGCGACTGCATGTCATAATGAAAAAATGAAAACTGAATTGAATTCAAAAAATATAATAGCGGCCATTAACAGACTTGCTTTTCCAGTTGTAACTTTAGCTTAATAAATAATAAATTGGAACTTAATAAATTTGATGCAACAATTCGCAAACGACTCACATGTAATAGAATGTGTCAGCCTAAAGCAGATGTTTAACGTTTATATTTGCCAAGGGGCATGATTCAGCTGGAATTCTCTATGGAAATTTATAAGCATCTTGCAGCTATAGAAGATTGGATGATACGTATGGTAATGGAGTATGGAAAAAGGAAAAAGTTGTCTTAAAAGAAGCTCGTAAATATGCAAGAGAAGTTGGGCTAAATCTTGAAGTTGATACAACTGCTAACCAATCAACAAGAAAACTGAAAAAAAAATAGGCCAAAAGCAAATAAAGAATGAGTGATCCGAAAACCGCATAGCAAGTTTCTTCTCCGTAGCAAAAATGCAGGTGTAGATAAATTCACAACCCCACAATGACTAAAGGGTTCAGATCTTAAGGGTGCTACTGAAGGGTTTATTCTTGCTGCACATGACCAAAGCCTGCTTACAAGATAATGTCTTGCATAATAGTACCTCCTAAAATATAAGTTCTGTGACCGATATATTGAAGCTAGTGATCACCTTATTTTGGGATGCTCATTACTTACGCCCAATGAGTATAAAAACAAATAATGGCAGGTTAGACCAATATCGGAATTATAATATCTGTCATCACTACGTGAAAAAATAGCTGTGAACAAGTATGAACATCAACCTGAATCTAGTTGAGGAAGCAGATGTTATCATACTTTGGGGTTGTTTTATCAACACAGATAGAACAATACAAGCAAATCGCTCAGATAAAGAGAAGAAAAAAAAGTTTGTATATTGATTGGCATGAGCGTACAAAGGCTCAAAGGTTTTCTGCGAAGGATTTTGAAAAGCTATGCAAATACAAAGATGTGGAAATAGAAATAGAAAAACAGGTTCTTAAAAACTAAAAATGTTTCTGTTGTGGTTGGAGCTTTGGGTGTGATAGAGAACGAAACTCAAGAACAAATCAACAAAATCCCTGACGATCCCACCTGTCAAAGAAAATCAAAAGAATGTTTTTAACAAGCCTAGCTCATATCCAGTGAAGATATTTTTCCATTTAAATTTATTGTTAATAGCTTTTTGCGTAATTAGGTTTGAAAAACACATTTTTTCTTACACTTAATTGGTTATGTCTCTACATGTGACTATCAAGAGGATTGCGATGTTTTGTCTGTGGGTAAGAGGTTGTAGGGTGGAAATATTTCATCACCCACTAGGACGCGGAGACGCTATTGAACGATATCAAGACTAGAAATTAAAGACTAGGTAGTTCCTAGTCATATATGGAAACAGTCAGCCATTTTCGGCCTGATCTCGCTCTTTGAAATGTCGAGGACAGAGTCAGGTGTTTACTAGACTGATATCGGGAACTAACCATTTTTCCAGCATCTTTAGCAGTGGGTCGTATGCACGAGTCCCAATTGAGGCCTGGGTCTTGAGCCCAATAGGCACAATAGACACGGGTGTTCCCTAGGTAAACAGCTGTGCTGTGTGGAACGTAGTTATAATCTACCGTGATCCACTGTTTGAACAAGGCCAAGCCTTCGCTCATGACGACTTTTAACTTCCAGCTACTACAACCATCGAGGACTTCTGAACAGTTTGGTCTACCAAATTTATCACGAGGCTTTCAATGATTTATAAACACATATACATATGGGTGGGAGCGTTTAAAAGAGAAATTAATACTACACTTTAGCTGGTAATTTTCGCTACCAATAATCTGATGATCGTTGAAGCAGCCAGTAATCTCAGTATACTTCAAGATATGGAACAGCTGTTGGGATTTCTATATCCATCCGGCTTATATATACAAATTCGCTATCTCCGATATTGAATGCTATTCGCCTATAAATTTCAACACATTAATA